>SJYC01017654.1:0-16745 GCA_006408675.1 Madoqua kirkii | reverse complement strand
TATTTTTAAAAAAAGAACTTCAAGTGTAGAAATGCAAACAGACCTTGATTAATCAAGGTAACATCTTTTAGGTAAATATATAAATAAGTTTGGACATTGAAATTTAAACTGCAAGAAGAGAGAGAGAGAGAGAGAGAGAGAGAGAGAGAGATGATGGTCCCAATGTTCATGGTGTTCATAGGAGCACTATTTACAATAGCCAAGACATGAAAATGAGGCATAAATGCTCACTGACAAATAAAGGGGCAAAGAGGGTGTGGTCTATATGCACAAGGGGATACTGCTCAACCATAAAAAGGATGAACAATATCATCCTCAGCAATGTGGGTGCTCCTAGAGATAATCATATTTTATGAAATAAGTCAAAGACATGGCATATGATATCACCTGTAAGTGGAATCTAAAAAATGAGGCAAATGAACTTAGTTGCAAAACAGAAATCGGTTTAAAACCATAGAAAACAAACTTGTGGATAACAAGGGAGGAAATGAGTTAGAAATTTGAGATTAATTTATATATATTAATGTATATAATCTCTTTTGTGGCTCAGATGGTAAAGAATCTGCCTGCAAGGCAGGATACCCAGATTCAACCCCTGGATCAAGAAGATCCCCTGGAGAAGGGGGAATGGCAACCCACTCCAGAATTCTTACCTGGAAAACTCCATGGACAGAGGATCCTGGAGGGCTACAGTTGATGGGATCACAAAGAGTCAGACATGACTGAACAACTAACACTTTCACACAGTTTCAATTAATATAAAATAGGTTAAAAAAAAAAAAAGGACTTAAGCGTATAGCACATGGATTCATACTTAATATCCTGTAATACCTATGATGGAAAAGAATCTGAAAAAGACCTATATATATAAAACTGAATCACTTTGCTTTATACTTGAAACTGACAGAACATTGTAAATTGACTATACTTCAATTTAAAAATTTTAAAGTGACATTTATCTTGTTTCATGGACGGGGTGTCCATTTATATTAGGAATTATTGTTAGCTTTGTTAGGAGTGACTGTAGATTTGTGATTATTTTGAGAAAGGAAAAAAAGTCCCTCTCTGTATGTCCCTTCTGAGTAAGTTATTGGTGAAATTTTGCCACTCAGCATCTCTTCCCTCTGGCTTCTGGTGAAGGTCAACTAATGAGCCATCATTGGGGAATCTAAGAGGATATGAGGGAATGAGAGAGAGGAGACATTGATTCCCAGCTCCCTCTCTGCCACATATCGCAGGAATGTGTTTCTCTCTCTGGCATCCACAGCTCCTGGTGGGGGGATTCCCTTTCTGTGATAACCAGAAAGGTATGTTGTTGATCATGCACAGATGCCCTCCAGCCCAGATCATTCTCATAATCCTCCTACGCCCAGAAAGAAACTCTTTAGTAAGCTCTTAGCTATATCCTGGAGGATGACTTCTATTTCTTGCCAAGACTCTCTTTTGCTAGGAAATAAAGCAGAAAAGCAGAGAAGGGTTATTGACTCTAGATAAAACCAGATTTTCTTCTTATTGAAAACTTGAAGCAGAACTCATAAGATCTTACTTTTGAATTCATTTGAAAAGTTTCATATTAAAAAGGTAAATTAAAGATTATGTTTTATAATGAGGCCTCACCCTGTTGTAACTTCAATGCCCTGTTAGGCAGCCAAACATCCCAAAGAGTACAGAGGGCTTCTTGGGATACAGTTTTAAGGCTTCATTAGAAAGTTCTTACAGGCAATTTGGCAATGGCAAACACAATCAGGCAACTTATGTTGCTTGTAAATGAAACAATTTGCTCCTGGAAGGTTCCAATATTTTCTTCGAAATCAAAACACAATTTTGAAGAAATCTGAAGGTGATCTTTTATAGAATATTGTTTTCATTCAAAACCAAATCACTCATTTGCTTCTATCTTGTCAAAAAATGAGAAGAAAGTTGAGTGCAGAGACCTCCGTCACTGTGTCTTCCTCTGTATTCAACCAAGAAGTCTGTCACACTCCACACTATTTCTTCCTTCCTTCGCCTTGAAGCAGGTTTAACAACTCACACACGGAAGGTACAGCCAGCAATGTCTAAACATGCTGCACCACCAAGACACGGAGGGGAGGAGTGGCGCAGATGTCGCGAGGGTTGCTGCTTTTGTGTAAATGCAATGCATCCCTTTATGCAGGGGCACAACAGAGAGCCTTTAAACATCTGAAGTGCAGTTTCCTTGATTGGCAAATGGCTTTGGTAAAGAATGAACGCAAGATTTAATGTGGAAAATGGCCTGAGCCCAGTGATTCTCCTGCTTTCAGAATGGGACCATACTTACGGCTGGGATGTCTCATATTTCTTTGATTCATCACCCCACCCTTATGGCCACAGTAGTGTCAAATGCAGTGGTTCCTGCCCTGCAAACTGGAGAGGTGCTTCTCACCCCTAGATAGCTGTGACTTTAAACAAGGGTTCCTAATACTTAAAACTGAAAACCAGTTAAAGAAAGAAGCAGAGAAGTTACCAATTTATTTCAGCTTTGAGTGATTCTAAAGGCCTGCAGAGGGCAAGAGGCTCCAGACTGGTCTGGAGAGGCTGCTGGATTTTTCTGCTCTCTGCTCTCCCACAGCAGTGCCCCTGCAAAGGACACCCTCTACATGTTCCCTTTCCTGTCTGCTAGGTGTGTTTCCTTTCAGAGTAAGTGCAACTCTTGCACAAACAAAAACGCACATGGAGGCTCTTGCTCTGTGAACTCTTCAGAATACAAATTAAACTATAATTTTAAAAATAAAAGTGTTCTCCTTTGTCTATCAGGAGAGCAGCAAACAATGCCAAGATCAAAGGACAGTCAAGTCTGCAGACTAAGTGAGACCTGGAGGGGCCTCATCTCTCCCTGCTCACATGAGAGGGGACCTGAGGCAGGCTCAGTCCCTCTGCTGTTCATGGTCTCACTTGTCCCAAGGGACAGGCATATTCTAGGTTTTCACTCTGGATGCAGCCCTGTTGTATAAGCTAGGGTAATGTGAGATGCTGTAGGTAAATTCTAAAATCCCAGCAGCTCACCACAATAGAGGTTTGGTTTTTGCTCATGTAAAACATTCTTGGTGAGAGGAGGGGTGGAGCATGAGGGGATTCACCAAGTTATTTAAAGACCTAGGTTGACAGAGTTCTACCCTCTTAATCCTACGGCTTCTGAGGTCACTCTCTATGCCCCCCTTCCTGCCTCCCCCCTGCCTCACCCTTCACCATAGAGCAGACAAGGAAGAGTGGATGAGAACAAAGGGAGAGATTTCTATGGGTTGGAGTGCAAAGTGATGCATACTTTCCTCCAATGAGTCCACTGGCCAGATCTCAATGCTGTGGCCACACCACACATCCAGGGCCTCTGGGAAATGTGGCCAGCTGCACGTATGCCCAATAGGATAGGGAGCGTGGACTGGGTGTGGCCACCTGCCTCCACACTCTACCTGCTTCTATTCCAACTCAAAGCCAGAATTCACCCAGAGAAGGTGAGACCGGAGTCTGAGAGACAGAAAGGAAGGAGACAGGGGGCAATTTTTAAAAGTATGACACAACTGCCGAGAACAGGTTACAACAAAAACCAGTTAAAACTGACCAGGCCCAAGATGGCAGAAGATTAGATATCCAGTGGACCTTGAGCCTTAGTATACACCCACTGCATTACATTAATTAATGAAACACCCACAAGCTGCATGACAGTTTCAGGGTCAAAACATCAGTGTTGTCCCAATTCTTAAACTCTTCCATCCTCTCCAAGATAGTTGGAATAATCCTCCCACTCTTTAACTAGGAACTAACCACCTCCATACCCTGGGGCCTCTCTTGTCTTTTGAGACAGTCCATACTCTGTCTGAGTGTGTATGTCTCTAAAAATCTGCTTCCATTTTATTGTGACTCACTCTTGAATTCTTTCCTGCTCACAGCTAAAGACTCTCACTTAATCATCCCAGGAACTCACCAGAGACCTAGAACATAACCATCATCTCATGCCCCATTTTTCCTATGATAAAATCTGCTTCTCTCATCCACTGTCTACATCCAAACCAGAGGAAACTAATACTGGTGGCCTGTGGGCCACATCTGACACGTAGAAGAATTTTGTTTCAGTTCAGTTCAGTCACTCAGTCATGTCCGACTCTGCCACCCCATGAATTGAAATACGCCAGGTCCCCTGTCCATCACTAACTCCTGGAGTTCACTTAGACTCACATCCATCGAGTCAGTGATGCCACCCAGCCAACTCATCCTCAGTCGTCCCTTCTCCTCCTGCCTCCGATCCCTCCCAGGATCACAGTCTTTTCTAATGAGTCAACTCTTTCCATGAGGTGGCCAAAGTACTGTAGTTTCAGCTTTAGCATCATTTCTTCCAAAGAAATCCCAGGGCTGATCTTCGGAATGGACTGGTTGGATCTCCTTGCTGTCCAAGGGACTCTCAAGAGTCTTCTCCAACACCACAGTTCAAAAGCATCAATTCCTCGGTGCTCAGCCTTCTTCACAGTCCAACTCTCACATCCATACATGGCCACTGGGAAAACCATAGCCTTGACTAGACGGACCTTAGTCGGCAAAGTAATGTCTCTGCTTTTGAATATGTTATCTAGGTTGGTCATAACTTTTCTCCCAAGGAGTAAGTGTCTTTTAATTTCATGGCTGCAGTCACCATCTGCAGTGATTTTGGAACCCAAGAACATAGCAGTTGTGAAAATACATTTGCAAAGCAAACTACATGAAAACAAACAAACAGACAAAAAACCCTTTGTGCTACAACACTAAAAGGTCCAGGAGAAATCCAGAAAGATTTCACAGTGAGTTTGTATTTCCTGCCTCCTGGGATATGAAAGGGTCTGGCCCCGCAGAGCTTCCCTGTAGCCTCACCTGGAGGGCAGTGGTAGTGCTCTCCCCCATTGCCTGTCCACCTTGCCTCTGCCTCTCATGGAGCCACCTGCTGTACTTGTGTGCATATGAGGATTCTGTTGTAAATTTGAAACGCTTTCTACTTTCCTGTTGTCTCAGCATCCCCACATCAGGGCAGTACTCCCTACTCAGGCATCATGGTGTTGAGCTGGCCCCTCCACAGTTTCCTCCTCTTGCTTGCCTCTGTCTCTGACCCTCATGCTTCTCGGTGTGTTCCCCACCCCTGATTTGCCTGCAGGTCCTCACTCTCAGCCCTGCATAATTGAGCTCAATCCCCTGATGCCCCTCCCAAGTGGCCACCAAACTCTTTTTCTATGACTTGTGCTTTTCTGTGGCCTTGTTGGAGTGGTGCTCAGAGACCCCACAAGAGAGAATTTACTTTCCATTTATAACACAGGGGGATGCCCTCCAGGCTGCATGGTGGGATGGGTCCTGGGAACCAGAGGGTTCTTGGAGATCAACCAGTCAGAGGTCTAATTAAAAATTCCTGAATAGTCTGATGTGGGTGCTATAACTGCAAGTCCATTACACAGAGAGTAGTGGAGGCTGAGGGACTGTCCATTGACATGCAAACACAGAGGAGACACCAGAAGGCCGGTTTGGCAAGCAGCATGGGGCAGGGAAGGAAGGAAGAAGTGGCAGGGATGGAAGCCAGAGTGGTAGGAAAAAACAGACCACGTCAGACTGCAATTGAGAAGATTTCATTTACCTTGAACAACAATAGGAAGGTCTTAAAGCATTTTTCAAGGGAAAGGGAGTGACTGTATTGCATTTTATAAAGCTCCTTCTATTTGTAGTCACTAAAGGATGTATGGAGTGCAAAGCAGGAGGCTGCTTTGGGGAAATCCAGGTGCCACAGCACTTTTTCCAGCCCCACTGAATGGAGGATGAAAAGAGTGCCAATTCCAACAAGATCAGCAACCTTAGGGTGCCAGGTGGTCATCAGTGATGCGGTTTGGCCACTGAAGCACCAGAAGAGCAAATGGTAATATCTTGTCCGGAAGTTCCAATCTGGTCTGGGCCTCAGGGGACTGACTCAGAAACCATCATCATGAAATGAGCTCCTGAGTGGAGTTTAATGTTTGCCAGAGGATCATACATTCAAGCAGTAATTAATGATTTGATTCATTGTGCTTCGGGGAGCCACTGTCCAACAAAATAATCCAAGTAATTTAAATCTGCAATAAAGTAGGAGTGCAACAACATTTCATGGCTGCACATAGCAATGATTTGCTGGAGGGGGGGGGGGGAAAGCAAGCATTTTTATTAGAGCCGCATCCAAATAATCCATAGGAAAGCAATATTGAGTGCACAAGTGATTTGATTACATTCCTCCACAACAGTCCTCCAAGGCAGAGTCAAGTCCAAATGCATTTCAGTGAATGTGCAGAATACCAAAGGGTCTGTAAACCAACATTTCATCAAAATTACTCTGTGTGTGTGTGAGATAGAAAATGTTTGCCGAATGCTAACCACCGTTTTATTCAGAATAAATTTCCTCCACCATTAGCATTTGGCATCTGCAGCTGATAGAAGCCCATGTGGTGCCCTGTGGGGTAGGATTTTCCTCACCAAGCCCCTCTTTCAGTATCTTTAGCCACTGGTACACTCGAGGGCCCCTCCCCATCGTTCCTACACTCAAGATATTGCCTTGAGTGCGATTCACAGACTACATGGGAGGCTATCCTGAACTGAAGTGAGCAACTACAGTATAATATGAGAGGGGCCAAGAGTGACCCTGAGTGCTCTGGGACAGCAGCAAGAGCCATCTGGGGGTGGTGAGAACTGAGAAGTTAGCTGGGAGCAGAAATGGGGAGGGCAGGCAAGGTATCTCAGGCGGCACTCAATGAGCTCTTTTCATGGAAAGCACACACATTTCTTTAATGGGCCATTAGCCTCAAACGAATACATTTCCCCAAATCAAGAACAGAATAGACAGATTTGATCCAATAAAACTTCAAAACAGAGGATACCCTCTTATCAGCTTGAAGTCATGCCTACTTTACTTCTTCGTGTTTCTTGAGTGGTTATAGTATTCCAGGCACTGCTTGTCCTAGGTGCTGAGGATATAGCTGAGAACAGGACAGACTGTCTCTGTGGATCTCATATTTAAGTGAAGCAGAGAGAGAATCAGCTAATTGTCGTGATAACAGCAGGAAATTATTGGGGTGGGAATGAGTTGGAGGAACAGGAGGGGAAGAGGAGTGTGAAATGGGGCTGGAACTTCAGACAACAGCTAAACCTCCAACCTGCCCTGTTAACCTGGGACATTTCCCAAGCTGTTCATAGCAGTACACTCCTCTCAGGATGACTTCCCTTTAACACAAGAGTTGTCTCCACGTCCAGGGGTACCCCAGCTTGACACTTGCTCTCTCTGTATCATTAATAATAGTGCCCTGTCCTCATTCACTCTTGGGCATGTCCTGGTCTGGATTATAAATTTTACAGCCACTCTGACTAAACAAGAAACTGATTTCCAGTCAAACCCTACAACCCAGGCAGTTGACTCATTCTCTGTTCTTCAGAGATAGGAGCCATATTTAAAGTCTGTAAATACCCAAAACATAGCAATTCAGTCTAAATCAAAGAGCTCTGGTTGAAAACAGTTCTGGAGTAGATGTTATGTTTAATTATATCTGAAGAGACAAGATATCACTAAATTTGGAGATCACACATGTGACATTCTCTCCTGAGACCAGCTCACCCATACTTTTTCTTAAGTCTGTACTACATGTGCCAGGCACTATCAAAGAGATTCTCTGGAACAGCCTCATTCATTCCTTGAATGATCACAATTTCTGTTTTTTTCCAAGAACTTGGGAATCTTTGCCCAGGCATGTGCTGAGGAGGACTTGATCTCAGACAGAGGCTCCAGGATCCGTGTCCTCACCTATTGTATAGACAGACCCCAGATAATGACCAGTCCAGCCCTTCTCTGGAGCTTCACACCCTGTCCTTGGCTGATGCTGGCCAGTCCACTAGGCTGTTTCACAGACATTCAAACCCAACTCATCCAAACCAGAAATCTTTCCTTTTGTTTTCCCAGATTTTCTCTTTCCTTCTTCTAGCATTCTTGCCATGGTGGGAGTGGGGTCTGGTGGACTGCAGTCTGACCACTTGAACTCAGGCTCCACAGAGCATCGTGCTCCTTGTCTGTTTCCACCCTCCCTGCATCTAGCCCACTGCCCAGCTTGAAAACCCTAACCTCATTCCAACCTGTGTTCTTTCCTCAAATCCAGCTCCCCCTACTTCACACAGAGTCCTCTCCCCATGCTTCAGTGCTGATGCTCACAGTCAGACCCCAAGAGCTTAGCATCTCCTGATGAAAACACAGCCAGATGGAAAGAGTAACAGAAGGTACTTTGGAGCCACAGTGCGGCTCAAATCCCAGCTGTCCTGCTGAGAGACTCTGGGACCTTGGGTAAAGTACTTGGCTTTACTGAGTTACCACTCATTCTTCTGTGAAGTATTAATAGCATCTAATTGACTTTTAGTGAAGTGAACCAAGTGCCCAGTTCCCTAAGCAGAAGTGATGAATGATCTCGACCTCTAAAAAATCAGCCAAGACCAATATTTCATTTTCCATGTATATATATACATATAGACCTAACAGAAGCAGAAGAGATTAAGAAGAGCTGGCAAGAAGACACAGAAGAACTATACAAAAAAGATCTTCAAGACACAGATAACCACAATAGTGTGATCACTCACTTAGAGCCAGACATCCTGGAATGTAAAGTCAAGTAGGCCTTAAGAAGCATCACTATGGACAAAGCTAGTGGAGGTGATGGAATTCCAGTTAAACTAATTCAAATCCTAAAAGATGATGCTGTGAAAGTGCTACAATCAATATGCCAGAAAATTTGGAAAACTCAGCAGTGGCCACAGGACTGGGAAAGGTCCTGTTTTCATTCCAGTCCAAAAGAAAGGCAATGCCAAAGAATGTTCAGCCTACCACACAATTGCACTGATCTCATACATTAGCAAAGTAATGCTCAAAATTCTCCAAGCCAGGCTTCAATAGTACGTGAACGATGAACTTCCAGATGTTCAAGCTGGATTTAGAAAAGGCAGAGGAATCAGAGATCAAATTGCCAAACATCCGCTGGATCTTTAAAAAAGCAAGAGAGTTCCAGAAAAACATCTATTTCTGCTTTATTGACTATACCAAAGCCTTTGAGTGTGTGGTTGACAACAAACTGTGGAAAATTCTGAAAGAGATGTGAATACCAGACCACCTGACCCGCCTCTTGAGAAATCTGTATGCAGGTCAGGAAGCAACAGTTAGAACTGGACATGGAAACAGACTGGTTCCAAATAGAAAAAAGAATACATCAAGGCTGCATATTGTCACTCTGCTTATTTAACTTATATGCAGAGTACACCATGTGAAATATTGGGTTGGATGAAATATAAGCTGGAATCAAGATTGCTGGGAGAAATATCAATAGCCTCAGATATGCCGATGACACCACTCTTGTGGCAGAAAGCAAAGAAGAACTAAAGAGGCTCTGATGAAAATAAAAGAAGAGAGTGAAAATGTTGGTTTAAAACTCAGCATTCAGAAAACTAAGATTATAGCATCTGGTCCCATCATTTCATGACAAATAGATGCGGAAACGAAACAGTGAGAGACTTTATTTTCTTGGGCTTGAACAATCACTACAGATGGTGACTGCACCCATGAAATTAGAAGATTATTGCTTCTTGAAAGAAAAGCTATGACCAAACTAGATAGCATATTAAAAAGCAGAGATATTACTGTCAATATCTCCCTCCATTGCAGACTGAATTGAACTGATATATCTTTCTTTCATTAAATTGAGCACTTACTAAGAGGAGAGTGGCAAAGTTGGCTTAGAGCTCAACATTTAGGAAACCAAGATCATGGCATCTGGTTCCATCACTTCATAGCAAATAGATGAGGAAACAGTGGCTGACTTTATTTTGGGGGACTCCCAAATCACTCTAGATGGTGATTGCAGCTATGAAATTAAATGACACTTGCTCTTTGGAAGAAAAACTATGACCAATCTAGGCAGCATATTAAAAAGCAGAGACATTACTTTGCCAACAAAGGTCCACTTAGTCAAGGTTATGGTTTTTCCAGTAGTCATGTATGGGTGTGAGAGTTGGACTATAAAGAAAGCCAAGTGCCAAAGAATTGGTGCTTTTGAACTATGAAGTTGGAGAAGACTCTTGAGAGTCCCTTGGACTGCAAGGAGATCCAACCAGTCAATCCTAAAGGAAATCAGTCCTGAGTATTCATTGAAAGGACTGATGTTGAAGCAGAAACTCCAATAATTTGGCCACCTGATGTGAAGAGCTGACTCATTGGAAGAGACCCTAATACTGGGAAAGATTGAAGAACAACAGAGGATTAGATGGTTGGATGGCATCACCGACTCAACGGAGATGAGTTTGAATAAACTCCAGGAGTTGCTAATGGACAGGGAGGCCTGGTGTGCTGCAGTCTATGGGGTGGCAAAGAGTTGCACATGACTGAGTGACTGAAATGAACTGAACTGAATATGCCAGGTACTGTGCCATGCACTTCAAGCTGTGGCATAACTCTCCAGGACAGATATTATTATCTCGTTTTACCAGTGTTTTGTGAATAATTGACCTTATTTGACACCAATTCTAACAAAGGAAATAAGGCTACTCTGTCTCACAAATTCACTGGCTGAAAATGGATTAGAAGCATTGAGCGGACATATAGTCTTGTGCCTAAAGGACAGTCCACTGGTGGCATGCAAGTCCAGGATGTCCCAGCCTGAATTTTGGAAAAGAAAAAACCCAGTCAGTCAGTTCAGTTGCTCAGTTGTGTCCAACTCATTTGTGACCTCATGGACTGCAGCCTGCCAGGATTCTCTGTCTATCACCAATTTCTGGAGCTTATTCAAACTTATGCTCATTGAGTCGGTGATGTTAGAGAAGGATGGGGATGTCACCCATCGTCCCTGTGTCCTCTCACCTTCAACCTTTCTCAGAATCAGGGTCTTTTCCAATAAGTCAGTTCTTTGCATCAGGTGGCCAGAGTATTGGAGTTTCAGCCTCAGCATCAGTTGGGCTTCCCTGGTGGATCAGATGGTAAAGAATCTGCCTGCAATGTGGCAAACCTGGATTTGATCTCTGAGTTGTGAAGATCCTCTGGATAAGGGCATGGTAACCCACTCCAGTATTTTTGCCTGGAAAATCCCCATGAACAGAGGAACCTGGTGGGCTATAGTACATAGGGTCACAAAGAGTTGGACACCACTGAGTGACTAAGCACAGCACATTGTGACCTCTCATATATAGAATTTAAGTAGCTTCCAAAAGAAACCCCAGAGACCTTCTATAAACTACTAGATAGAATCACAGAACCACAGCAGCTACTTGACAAGTGCATACCACTTGACAGCCCAGAGCAAGTCCCACCTCACAGGAGAAGAGCTCACGGTGATGGGATATTTACTCCACATCTGGCCCTGTGCTCCCTGCTTAAGGGAGCTCCCTGCTTCTTTTCATTACCCTACAAAATAAAATCATGGAGGAGCAACAGCTACAACCACCTTTGGAGATAGTCATAATATTTTTGAGGTAAGAACTCTTTAACAAAAATGGGAAAAGAAGACTCAGAAAGATTGGTAACTTGGCTAAGATCCCAGAGCTATTATGACAAGAGGAGCATTTTGAATTCAGCTCAGCTCTGAGTATACACTAGTTATCTAAGACATTCTTGAGTGTTTGATGTGACATCATCTGAATATGCTTCAATGTAGAGGGAAAATGTGCACCTCTGCTGGCACATGGCCCCTGTGCTGTCACTTTCTCAGATGCAATAAATGAAATGCTACAAGGGAGACTACTTGATCATATGTGCTAGGCCCTCTGCTGGCTTCTGCAGTAGAATTAAGAGACAATCAAATAATTTAAAAGATGAGAATTTGGAACAGTTCCTGGAGGGGCCTCGTTCCTGAAAATCCATTTGGTAGTGCAACTGGGCATCCACTTTGCCAGCCTCCTGTGTTCAAAGAGCAGGCTGCCAGGACAAACTGGTTGGGCAGTGAAAACCATTGCTGGATGCATCCAAGCAGAGTTACTGTGGCTGAGGAGGCCATGTCCTTGGGGAGTTTCAGTCTGAGTGACCTCTATGTGGCATCCAATATTGAGGAACAAAGGATGTAGGAAGGTCTTTCCTATGTCTGTGGAATATCACCCAATAGCTTACTGAAAAAACCTAGGAATCATTCTGGAGCCTGTCCTTTCCTTTGCTTTTCAGATGTAAGCCCTAACAAGGCTGTGGGCTGTACCTCTAAACCGCAACTGGGATCCAACCATTTCTCACCATCCCAAATACAACTCCAGATATATGCAGGCCACCACTCACTGAGACCACAGAGACTCCCAGCTATACACTTCTCCTCTGAAAGTTATTCTCCACTCAGCAGCCAGTGCTGTTTTCCCTTGCTCAATCTTTGGGCAATGGCTTTACTTTCACTTAGAATAAAACTCAACTTTTTAGCAAAGTCCAGTATGCTCTCTTCCTGCAAATACTTTGACTCAGTCTGAACCATCCACTCCTTCCCTGGCTAACTTGGTGGTTCTTTGGATCCCACCTGGCTTGGCCCTGCTTCTCCTTCCAGACAGACATGACCATCCAGCTCAACTGTCCTCTTCCCAGATTTGTTCTCCTGACCAGGAGACACTCACAGCCCCTCTTCATATTTCTGTGTTTTATTTGCTTCACAGGACCTATGGCTATCATGTTTATCACTCATAGTCCAACAGATCAGCTCCGAAAGTATTGGCACATAGTAGAGGTAATTCATTTATTTCTGAATGAATGAATGTGGATACTTGGGCCTTTGTGTCTTCAGCAAGGAAAGAATGTGCTACATTAGGAGAAAGACACCAGGGCCTGCTGGAGAGTGGGCTGGAGAATCTTTTGCATTGGCAAAAACATCCAGGTTGTTTCATGCTTCTGTCCCTTCTGGAACATCCTTCCCACCCTGCTATGGCCTCCACTATGGGCCTAGTGATTGACCACTCATCATTCCAGATCAGCACCCTCCTCAGTCTCCCCTGACAGCCAGATAAGGTAAGTGCCCCTGCTTGCACTAATGCACGCACATCAATGGAACCACTTCCTTCTGGATCCACACTGGTGGATGGACACGCTCATGGATGGGAGCTCCACTCTCATGAAGGGCAGAGGCATGCACCCCCAATGTGAATAAAGACCTGGAACACAGTGGGCACTCAGTGCTGTGTGTGGATCAAGCTGCCAACTTTTCAAGTGGGGAAAACACAGGTCTCGATAAGACATTATTTTTCTGTCTGCATGTCTTGGGCTGGATCCCCCTAACTGCCTCGGGCTTGGGCCTCAGCCTCTTTTCCCCGATATGCTGTCACTTCCTACACAGACTCAGACCTTCTTCTTCTGTGGGCTGTTACTGCTGCTGTTAACTTACTTCAGTTGTGTGAGACCCCAGAGATGGCAGCCCACCAGGCTCCCCCATCCTTGGGATTCTCCAGGCAAGAACACTGCAGTGGGTTGCCATTTCCTTCTCCAATGCGTGAAAGTGAAGTTGCCCAGTCATATCCAACTCTTAGCAACCCCACGGGCTGCAGCCCACCAGGCTCCTCCTTCCATGGGAGTTTCCAGACAAGAGTACTGGAGTGTGGTGCCATTGCCTTCTTCGCTTCTTCTGTGTGACTGACTCCCAGCTGTAACCTGGCACCTTACTCCAGACCATTTGCCCAGCCATGCAGTCAATATATCCCTTCATTGGCAGACAGTATTTTAGAGTCATCCTGCCCAGAGCTGAGCTCTGGATCCCAGTCCTTATGGACCTCTGCTATTACCACCCTCAAAACCATTCTGAATTTCTTTTTTTCTCTCGCAGTCTGCAGCCAAGCCTGCCACCTTCCTGGAGATCTTCTCTGGCAACCCCCTCGCCCTGGCCCAGCCACACTTGTCACAAGCCTCATAAAGAACCTTTGTTCTTAGCCAGGAGGCTCTTCACACTGTTCCAGAACAGAAACCAGGAATCTTTCTCAATACAGTCATATCGTGTCATCTCTCTGTTCAAATCTTTCCATCTCATTTAGATGAATTCCAGGTCAGTGACCATAATAATACATAATAATGTAACATGCCCATATCCTCTCATCAGAGAGGCTCCACGTGAAGAGTTCCCCTTTGTTTTCTAAAAATTTTATTAGATTAGAGTAGCTTTACAATGGAGAAGGAAATGGCAATCCACTCCAGGACTCTTGCCAGGAAAATCCCAGGGACAGGGGAGTCTGGTGGGTTGCCGTTTATGGGGTCGCACAGAATCAGACATGACTGAAGCAACTTAGCAGCAGCGGAAACAGCTTTATAATGCTGTATTAGTTTCTACTATACAGCAAATCAAATCAAGTATATATATATGCATATGTGCCCTCTTTTTTTGATTTCCTTCCCATTGAGGTCACCAAAGAGAACTGAGTACAGTTCCATTTGTTATGCAGTCTATTTTATACACAGCAGTGTGTATATGTCAGTCTAGTTTTCCAGTTCATCCCACCTCTCCTCCCTTGGTGGCCATACATTTGTTCTGTATGTCTGTGTCTCTATTTCTTCTTTGCAGATGTGTTCATCAGTGCCTTTTTTCTAGATTACATATATATTCATTGAAAGTGAAAGTGAAGTCACTCAGTCGTGTCCGACTCTTTGAGACCTCGTGGACTGTAGGTCACCAAGCTTCTCCATTCATGGGATTCTCCAGGCAAGAACACTGGAGTGGGTTGCCATTTCCTTCTCCAGGGGATTTTCCCAATCCAGGGATGGAACCCAGGTCTCCCGCATTGCAGGCAGACACTTTAACCTCTTGAGCCACAAGGGAAGCCCTATATATTCATTAGTATTTGTTTTTCTCTTTCTGACTTGTTTCACTTTGTATGACAGCCTCCAGGTCCATCCATGTCTCTACAAATGGCATAATTTTGTTCCTTTTTATGGCTGAATAATATTCCATAATATATATAAAAATCATAATTCCCAAAATTCCCCCAATGTTCATCGCAGCCCTATTTACAATAACCAGGACATGGAAGCAATCTAAAAGTCCATCAACAGAGAAATTGATAAGGAAGATGCACTATATATGTAGGGCTATACATATAGCCCTTGGTGACACTTAGAAGCACTGAGGATATTACTCAGATGTGTATTTACCGTCTGTATCCATGAGAATGGAGTTTTGAACTACTCATAGCACACTGGAGAATAGACTTGTCCGTGGAATGAATGAGTAGATGCAGCTGTAATGTTCCCTCCAAAGATCAGGTTCTCCCTGTCAAATGGGTTAGAGCCACAAGTATAAAATCTCGCGTCAATTCACGTGATTCAGATCCTATCCCATGGGAAAGCACTGGGCCTGCCATAGATCAGATTCTCTTTCAAGTGGACTTTCTTCATCACTCAAGCCTCATCCTCAGTGGCCTCAGTGCTAATCCTTCTTGTGCTTACATTGGGCCAGACTTATAGTCAGGGCAGAGCAGTGGATAATTGAAGGGAGGCTGCTGCCAGGTGAAGTCAGGAACTCATGCATGGGAGGGGATTTCAGGTCTCCCTCCCCACAAAATGAATTGGCAGAGTTTTGTTTTCTTTTTTCTTTTCTTTCTCTTCTTCTTTTTTTTTTTTTTTGTTGTTGTTATATATTTCCACTCATATTGTGTTAGCTCTCCAGAGAAACTGAGCCAAATAGAGCTTATCTATCAAGATTTACTATAAGAAATTGGCTCACATGATTATGGAAAAAAAAAATGTCCCACAGTTTTCTGTGTGTAAGCCAAAGACAAGAAAAGTTGGAGTGAGTTTCAGTTTCAGGGCAGAAAATCAGTGTTGCAGCTGTTCTCTCAACCGAGGGGATGTTGTCCACCCTCTGTTTTACCTCATTACCAATTCAAATTAGAATCTTATCTGGAAACACCCTCAAAGACACACCCAGATATAATGTTTAGCCAGGTATCTGGTTGCATTGTGGCCCAGGCAAGCTAGCACATAAAATTAACCATCACACATATTTTCTTTTAAAATTTGCATTTGGAATTATATGCCAATAAAATGGGCAATGTGGAAGAAATGGACAAATTCTTAGAAAAGTACAACTTTCTAAAATTAAACCAGGAAGAAATAGAAAATCTTAACAGACTCATCACAAGCACAGAAATTGAAACTATAATCTTCCAGCAAACAAAAGCCCAGGTCCAGACAGATTCACAGCTGAATTCTACCAGAAATTTAGAGAAGAGCTAACACCTATCCTATTCAAACTCTTCCAGAAAATTGCAGAGGAAGGTAAACTTCCAAACTCATTCTATGAGGCCACCATCATTCTAACACCAAAACCTGACAAAGATGCCACAAAAAAAGAAAACTACAGGCCAGTAACTCTGATGAACATAGATGCAAACATCCTTAAAATTCTAGCAATCAGAATCCAACAACACATTTAAAAGATCATACACCATGACCAAGTGGGCTTTATCCCAGGGATGCGAGGATTCTTCAATATCCACAAATCAATCAATGTAATTCACCACATTAACAAATTGAAGAATAAAAGCTATAAGATTATCTCAATAGATGCAGAGAAGGTCTTTGACAAAATTCAACATCCATTTATAATTAAAAAAAAAAGAAACTCTCCAGAAAGCAGGAATACAAGGACCATACTTCAACATAATAAAATATATGACATATAATAATATGTCATATAATAATATATATGACAAACCCACAGTAAACATTATCCTCAATGGTGAAAAATTGAAAGTATTTCCCCTAAAGACAGGAACAAGACAAGGGTGCT
>SJYC01017653.1:0-33088 GCA_006408675.1 Madoqua kirkii | reverse complement strand
GGAGAAGAGATTCAGGAACCACCTTAGGAAAAAAATTCACTAAAAATATAAAGTCAGTAGCTTCTCCAAGTAGACCTGAGTGGCTGAAAATCTGAGATGTCACCTGCCCGATGCTCTAATTTTCATATATACAGACCTGGAATACTACAAACTCTCTATTTTGACCTTGCTTTTACTTACGAGAGCCCTAGCCTCATAATTAAAAACACCATGGTCCACAGCACTGTGGAGCGAATATGCTCTGGGGTCTAATTACTCACTACTTAGTTAACCTAACTAATCCCCTCTTCCCACTGCTTCTCTTATTTTTTTAAAAACCGCATTTGGTTTAAAGTGTACCTTCATCCCCATCTCTGTTCTATCATTGCATCACATCAGGAAATCATCCTTTCACCTCCTTGGACAGCTCTGGTGCCAAGAAATTAAAAAAATAAAACAAAACATATTTCTCTTGATGAGTCGTCCAGACATATGATTAAGGAGAAAAGACAGCTGTCAGTGAGCACCCTTTGAGCCTACTGAGTCCATATCACAAACCATTTTTGATGGTGCCAAAACAAACTAGCACATTGCAAAGGATGTGTTTCATAAAGTATGGTCCCCAGGCTTTGCTTGGACTCATACTTAAAGATTTAAAATGCACGAACTGACTTAAGGTTGAGAACTTTTAATTTTTCAAACAAGATCATAAAAAATAAAAAATAAAAAAAACTACCCTAAACTATTGCCATTTCAAAAGGATGTTTTAGTCATATATTCATGTAAGGCAATATTATTCAGTCACAAAGTAATGAAATTCTGACACATGCTATAACAGAGATGAACCCTGAAAACATTAAGCTAAGTGAAATAAGCCATACACAAAAGGACAAATACCACATGATTCCCCTTTCATAAGGTATATAGAGTAGTCAAATACAGAAACAGAAAACAGACCAGAGGTAGGTTACCAGAAGCTGAGGGGAAGGGAGAGGAACTGTTTAATGGGTACAGAGTTTCTGTTTGTGGCGATAAAAATTTTTTATAAAAGACAGTGGTGATGACAGCATATCACGTAATTAATAGCACTGAATCGGACACACTTAAAAACGGTTAAAATGTCCTCAAAGGGGGGACATTACACACACATGCACAGAAGTAAACAGAAGTCCACAGATGTTTTCATTGAAGTCAGAGGAAAGAACAGGTGCAGATCCAAATGAGTATGTATCAGTTCAGCTGCGGAAACAAACAGTTCTGGATCACCTGCTGAGGGTAAAAGGGTCTTGGAATTCTATTTCTTCTCTCAATGCTATACTTTTTTATCCAGCTTTTTAACATTCTCTGTGGTCTGGCCTTGGGGTTACCTAACCAACACACTCAATATGAACAATTCACTGCAATCAAGCCCTGCTCCTCGTGAGCCTAGAATAGGCTCAAGTCTTTCCCATCTCCATCTTCTTATGTATGATGCTAATCCTTTTCCTTGGCTTTCTGGTCTTCAGACATCCTCCTGGTCTTCAAGGCCAGCCTGAGAACCACCTCCACATGGAGGAGACTAGCTCTTCCCTAATTATCCTATCCTCCTAATAACCATCCTCAGTGACTCCATGGCCTTGACCGCCAGCAGCACAGAAGAGGCTATTTCCCATGAGACTTTACTTACCCACAGCAGTGTGCTGGTTACTATCTTCCATTTGTTAGTCTTATGTAGGCTCCTTCTCTCAATCTTATATATACCTTACTGTGCTTAGTCACTTAGTCGTGTCCAGTTCTTTGAGACAGCATGGACTGCAGCCCACCAGGCCCCTCTGTCCATGGGGATTGACCAGGCAAGAATACTGGAGTGGGTTGCCAAGCCCTCCTCCAGGGGATCTTCCCAACCCTGGATTGAACCCACGTCACATTTCTGGCAGATTCTTTACCATCTGAGGTGTTAATAGTCTTATCAGTACTTAGGAAATACTTCTGTTGTTGACTAGTGAATAATTAACAATAGTTGGTATTTATGTAGCCCACACATTCTACAGTGCTTTCACATTCATAATCACAGGATGATTGTGTTTTTTTAATATATATTTATTTTAATTGGAGGCTAATTACAATATTGTATTGGTTTTGCCATACATTGACATGAATCCACCACCGGTGTACATGTGTTCCCCATCCTGACCCTTCATCCCACCTCCCTCCTCATCCCATCCCTCTGGGTCATCCCAGTGCACCAGCCCCAAGCAACAGGATGATTGTTTATCACGGTATCTTGCTGCTGCTGCTGCTGCTAAGTCGCTTCAGTCGTGTCCGACTCTGTGCGACCCCACAGACGGCAGCCCATCAGGCTCCCCTGTTCCTGGGATTATCTAGGCAAGAACACTGGAATGGTTTGCCATTTCCTTCTCCAATGCATGAAAGTGAAAAGTGAAAGTGAAGTCTCTCAGTCATTCTCCAACCCTCAGCGACCCCATGGACTGCAGCCTACCACGCTCCTCCGTCCATGGGATTTTCCAGGCAAGAGTACTGGAGTGGGGTGCCATTGCCTTCCCTGATCACAGTATCTTAAATCCTCACAATAAACTAACTAAAGGAATAGTAGCTTCATTTTAATGAAAAAGAACCTGAGGTGTTCAATCAAATGATCTATACTAGTTCATCGGCTAATAAAATATAATAAAATAGTTCATAATTAATTTATTAATAGTAATTAAAATCAGTCTCCTTACAGATTAAAAAAACTTCCTGATATGTCCAAACCAAGAATAACCCTAGGGAAGCCCTTTATATAAAAAATTACTTATTTACTTGGTTATTTAATAAATGCTTCATCATAAGCCAAGTTACTGAATAAAACTACTTTCAGCTAACTTACAAAGTTATTTTCACCTTTAAAAAGTTTACAAACTTCTTATGGAAAAAGTTGAGAAAAAAATGAGAGTCAGGGGCAAAAGTCTGTACTCTATCCACTGCCTAAAAATCAACAACAATAGATACTTATCTTTTTACACATTTCTTAAAACAGAAAATGGAATTTTTGTGTATATTAGAACATAGATGTCAAACATACATCTATGTTTTCATTAATGACACGTGCTTTAAAAGCCAATCCTCTATTTTTGTACACTTAAGTTGGCTCACACTTTTTTCTAGGACATCAAAACTCTGTGCTGAACATCCCTCTAATCTCATGCACTTGTCCAGTTATTGCCTTACAATGAATTCCTGGAAGTAGAGTTTACAGGCCAATGACAATAACCTATTTTTGAAATGCTTTTTAAATGAAATAGAGGTGATAAAACACATATAGCAGGGAAGCTAATTTTTTAGTACTCTGATGTACTTAAAAATTTTAAGGCAGATATAAACTTCAACTGTTTAACATGTCCATAGAATTTAAATAGATATTTTCCACATTCCAGTCCCTGCAAAGTGTGAAAACATACAGATGAAAAGCACAGAAATCAAACATTGATTTGGGAGACCAGACAGAGCCTAATTTCAAAAGCATTTTTATTTTTTTAATCAAATGAGAAATGAAAGTAGAAAAAGAGATGAACCCGCATTTGTAAAAACAGATCTCCTTCAATTTTTTTTTAAGTTTATTTTCCTGATTCAAGAAATACATGCTCATTATAGAAATTGTGGAATATACATAGAATAATAAAAATATGAATTTCCCAGAATCCAACAATACATAAGATAGCCTTACAGTTTTTACTACTTTCTTACCTATGTGTATTTTTTAAAACAATTTGCAATCCTCCTCCTCTCCCCACAAATGGCCTGTGACGTTCTGTATTCTCACTGCAGGCCTCTCTCCTTGCTGAGCTGTGGCTTGTATACTTGCCTGCTCTCCTGACTTCCATGTAAACACACAACCCACCCCAAAGCAGGGCCAAAGTTCTGTGTTCTCAGAATTGCTCATGTCCAGCCTATCAAGAGAACTCACAATGTCAGCTCCCAGCTGCCTCCTTCACTTCAGAGTCAGGCTTCTCCCCAGGAACACCATGAAGATGATCTCAGCTGGTCAACATCTTCAGCAGAAATGAATGCCTCTTAAAATTTATGCAGCAGTTTAAGGTCTAACAAGTTCTCTCACACAGATGCAATCCTCACAGGAGTCCTCTGAAGTAGACGGAGCAGATTTCCCTGTTTAACAGGGAAGGAAACTGAGGAGTTGAGAGCATAGCTATTCCATGACAGAGCTTGGATTTGAAGCCATAAATTAGGACTTCCCTAGTGGTCCAGTAGTTAAGATTCTGCACTTCCAATGCAGAGGCACAGGCCCGATCCCTGTTCCAGGAACTAGGGTCCCATGAACCACTGGGTGCGGCCAAAAAAAAAAGAAAAGCCATAAACTGACTCAAAGTTCAGAGCTCTTTACCGAGCCATTAGTAACAAAACACTTTTAAGTCTTACAATTAGAAATTAAGAGCTAGAAAGATCTTCAGTAAATTACATCTAACCTAATCTGTCTTACTATTCACTTATAAGGAAAGTAAAGAACAGCTAGGTGACTGTCCAAAGACAGTTGGTGACTGCCTTGTGATACAAGGCACAATCTTCAGACTTCCAGGCCAGTGCTCATGGCAGCCATCCCTAGAGAGACGTTCTTTAATAACTGGTCTCTTATCTGGTGTCTTCCGCTCAGCCAAAAGTCAACCAGGAATTAAAATCTTAAAAGTGTAGATGTTAGAGCCAGAGGGACCTTAAGATCAACCAGGCCAATGTACTAGCTTTGGAGATGAACAAAGTGAGGCCCAAAACCCACCGCTTCTGCTGTTCAGTTCTGTGCACCCTGCATTCACTGTATTACTCCCTTCTGGGTAGCTCTAAACAAAATCTGGCCAAAGACATTTATTCCCTTCTTGGACACAGTGTGTGAGAGGCCACAGATCAGCAAGACCAAAGTAAAACTGAACAAAGTTTGACTGCAAGAAGTATCTGGTTGGTAACAGATGTATCCACCATGACTGTATCATAAAATTACCAAGTTCTGCCAGGTTCCAGGAAGGCTTCCCCATTCTCCACTCAGACAGAGAAAAGACCTATTGAAATGCGTGTGGTTCTTAGAAAGGGGTACCAATGGCCATTTGGAAGTCACTTGAATCTCTTAAAATCTAGCAATAAGGTTTTGCTAAAGGCAAATCAGCCAGGAATCCTAATTAAAACTGGCAACACATCCCCAGGGCTGTCATCTTTCCCTGACCCTAAAGGACCCAGCCCTTCCTCCCACGTTCTTTGTGTACCATTCAAATCAGCTTCTGATTGTACGCTGCCACCTGGATTCTTTTACTAAGGTCCCACAGTTCCAAGACCAACCCCCATGATTCTACGGCTAGCTAGCCTTATGTCTCTGGTGAGATGGAAAGCTCTTTGAGAGCCAGGGACCACTACTAATGAACACATACTACTGCCAGACACTGCGCTTTTGTTGGATAAGATATGGCCCCCACCTTCAAGAAACTTACAGGATAAACAAAACCATGTGCAAAACTGAGCACAGCCGCAGAGGTGTAAACAGGAAGCGGAGGAGCCCAGAGTATAACAGACTTGAGTCTTAAAGCGCTTTTGCAATCAAGTTAGGGAAAGGGCAGTGGAGGGGCAAGCCAGGCAAAGGCAAACCAAGCCGGCGGGCCAGCGCAGCAAAGCCAAGGAGAGAAACAGTTCAACGCTGCAGAGTGGTGGGAGTTGAGGCAGGAGCGGCAGGCCTAGCAAGGTGGCCAAGGTAACAAGCCCATGTCATTCACGCTGACCCAGTACGGGGGCAGCTGACGCAATTCGCGGGTAAACTAATTTGGGCACCTTGGGCACAGTTGAAAGGCTGTGTCGGTGACGGCCTGCGAGGCCACGCGACCCCCTCCCAGGGGCACCTGTGCGCCTTCGCAGTCACCAAAGCACACGCGAGGCTGCCTCCACCAGCCAAATATTCCACGCGATCGCGCGCCCTGGCCCGCCCCGACCCCCGGCCCCCGAGCGTCTCCGCTCCGGTTTAAAACGCCTGTTGACGCACTGTGGCGGGTGCCTGCGCGCCAGCGGGCGGCCCGGCGGTCTCCTCTGCAGTCGCCATCCGGCTTTCCCGAAGAAGGCTGCCCTTGGGCCCCCGACCCCAGGCTGCGAGAGTGGGAGAGAAGGCGTCCAGCCCCGCTGGTGGGGGTCCGCACAGGGGTCCGGTGCCATGGGGGCTCGCGCCAGGCGCGGTGCCGACCACCGTCCTCCCGCGCGGGCGCAGCCTGGGAACCCACGGCACGGGCCCCCGCGTCTCAGGCCCGCGGCCCGGCCAGGAACCAGGTGGCCCGGCTTCCCCTCCGCAGGCGCGGGCTGGACGGGAGCCCGACGAGGATTCGGCGCGCGGCGCATCATTACCTGGCCAGTGTAGTTTTCCCCGAGCCCGGGAGGCCTCGCAGGAGGTAGAGGTGTTTCCGAAAGCTGTGGCGGCGCGGAGGTGTCCCACGCGGGGGCGGCGGGGCTGGCGGCCGAGGCGGCGGCGGCTGCTGCTGCCGGAGGCTCAACCTCCCAAAGGATTCAAGAAAACTCTCCTCCATGGGGTGGGGGCTGGCGGCGAGAGCCCTGCGTTCCCTTTCCTGAAGTCACGGTCTTGGCCAAAGCTGTTGTTTTTGTGGCTCTCCGGCCATGTGATAGATGGAGGGGCGGGCGCTCGCAGGCAGCCCCTCCTTCCCACCCGCCCGAACCGCGCTGCGTGGGAGGGGTCGTCCCTACCTGGAAAGCCGGGGACGCTGGGAGACTGACAGCCGGGAAAACCTCGGCGACCGACCTCCACTCCCCTCCCACCGCCCACCCTCACCTCCAGCCCAGCCCATGCCTCCCTGCGCCTGTCGCCCTGGGCCCACCGAGCGGGACAACTGGTCACTTCCTCGGGCTGCCCGCGTGGAAGGCAGGCCTTCTGCAAAAGCCCTACCCCATCCCACCGCCCACTAGGCCTTGAAAGTGAAATAATTTTAGTTGAGGAAGAGAACGTGAACAGCATTTTGAACAGTAACAGTAAAAACCATAGTCTCCCCCAGTTTGTGAGCACCAATATCTGGCTGGTGTCCCAATGGCTAATGCCACTCTCCCAGGACCTGTACGCCTTTTTTAAAATTCTTCTTTATCAGCCTGTCAAAAATATTTTTAGAAAGCTTTGTTGCTTCTACATAACTTTAGAAATCTCTTCTTCAAAACAAGGCACCCCTTAAAACTCAGATAGATTTATGAACAGTAGTATAAACTAGGCCTCCTGAGAAAGAAGGGTTACTGCCCAGGTACGCACTTTGTTGCCTGACAAGATGTGATCTTCCCAGAAACTATTTCAGCTCCCCAGGGAAAGGAGCAGTCTACTGACACTAGAGAGAAGCATCCAGAATTCAGTTCTAAGTTCTGGGACTGATGAACGCCAGTTGGTTGATCACCACAGTACTTTCCAATATTTCACACTCAAGAGTGTGATAGAAAGATCCTATTTTCTAAACTAAAATCCAAGAAGCGTGGACTGAAAGAGACAATATTGAAAATTAACACCACCCTGGAAAAATCCCAGATATATATATGGTGGCTTGGGCTGTAATAACCATTGTAAAGCAAATACATTTTGTTTCTGGCAGCTAAGGTATGAAAATTTTGAAAAAGAACTGTGAAGAAAAGCAATTTACTTCTAAAACAAAACCCAGGAATTGCACAATGAGCTCTGGAAGGTACTCTCCAAGTAGGGAGGGGCTCTATGCTCAGAATTCCACCTTCCTCTTGGGGTTCTACTAGGGAGGGGCAGGGGAGGACAGGGAGGTGAGCATTTCCCTTCCTAGCATCGGAGCAAGGATTTTTGGCACTGCTGAGAAACACTGAAATTTCAAAAGCTTCTCTAAATATTGGGGGAAAACTATAAGGAACAGAGACTATAGATGAATCATAAAAATAGTGATGCTTATCATGTATGTATCCTATCATACTTCTATGTATCCTAGTATACTTACAAGAACTTTTTGCCCAGCCTCCAATACTACCTTTTCCATTCTAGACTTCTGTTCTCTAATACAGGAGTCACAAGCCACATGTGAAATATGACTGGTCCAAGTGAGATTGGGACTTCCCTGGTAGCTCAGCTGGTAAAGAATCCACCTGCAATGCAGGAGACCTGGGTTCCATCCCTGGGTTGGGAAGATCCCCTGGAGAAGGGAACAGCTACCCACCCACTCCAGTATTCTGGCCTGGAGAAGTCCATGGACTATGCAGTCCATGGAGTCCCAAATTGGACACAAGTGGACACAACTGAATGACTTTCACTTTCACTTTCCACTTTCAAGTGAGATTAAAATACATGCTGAATTTCAAAGGGTCCATATGAAAAAAATGAAGTAAAATATCTCAATAACTTTTATATTCATGTGTTGAAATGATAGTATGGTGAGTACATTAGGTTAATATATTATTAAAATTAATTTCATCTGTTTCTTTTTGCTTTTTAATATGGCTAGTAGAAAAGTCTGAATTATGTACGTGGCTGACACATTTCTATGGGACAGTGTTGCATGAGACTTCTGTCCATCTCCATTTCCTTCTGTAGAGGGTGTGGCAGGTAGCATGGATAGGGCAGCAGGGCACACAGCTTTGGGGACTAGTAGTTTGGGCACACTGAGATGCAGTGTGGGAGACAGCTGGAGCAATGAAGTAGGTGCTGGGAAATGTGAGTGTGCTCTTAGAAGAGAGGCCTTGAACTGGAGGCAAGAGCTTTGGAAATTCCTGCCCTGTGAGAAGATGGAGAATAGAGCAGACAGCTGAAGTCAGGGCTCAGGGATCACACTTAAGGACTGTGCCCCACCCCTGCCCGCCGCAAAGTGGATCTGTTGAAAGAAACAAAGTACAAGGGACAGACAGAATTCTACGAGTATGTGAAGAGCTCTCCCTCAGGGAGGGAGAGCTGAAGAAGGAAAAATGGCTGGCAGTATCTGAAAGTGACCCTAGACACTTTTCCTTTCTCTTAGCTCTCAGATTTAACTAGTCAATAGGCTCTGTTTTCCCCAGTTTATTCCTCAGAACCACAGTTTGTTTAAAGCTGTTTGTGTATCTGTTTCTTCCCACTAGACTAAGTTCAATGGCAAAGACAGTGTCACCCTTGGCACCCCAAGAGCTAATAGCATCTGACATTCAGAGGTGCTCAGTAATTGTATATGGACCTGAACTGCCTTCTCAGTAAATCAATCTGAGCATGGGCTTTACTAAAGATTAACACTGAACAAAGATAGGGACAACTTCAACTGAAGAGTAATGTAAACACAGTCAGTGACCACATCCACAGTTCTGAGGGACACAGTACTCTCAGATAACATCTATGGTCAGATCCTCATTGGCCCTAACGAGGTGGCAGCCTCCAGAGAGGAGGGCTACCCTGGGTCAGAGGACCCCTGTGATTAACACTCCTTCATGCCCTCAGTTCATCCAACCAGGTTTTTCAGCTCTCAAGTTCTATTCTATTTCTCTAGAATATGATGACCAGCACAATCTCACTTTGCTGTCCTACAAACCACTGCTGCTTCTGCTGATAAGTTGCGTCAGTCGTGTCCGACTCTGTGCAACCCCACAGACGAAGTCCACCAGGCTCCTCTGTCCCTGGGGTTTTCCAGGCAAGAACACTGGAGTGGGTTGCCATTTCCTTCTCCAATGCATCAAAGTGAAAAGTGAAAGTGAAGTCACTCAGTCGTGTCTGACTCTTAGCGACCCCGTGGACTGTAGCCTACGAGGCTCCTCCGTCCATGGGATTTCCCAGGCAAGAGTACTGGAGTGGGGTACCATTGCACAAACCACTGCTATGACGAGGTAAATAAAATAATCTTAGAAGTAGTTTTTGGCAAGCAAAGAAACATTCAAATCTTTCTCTAATTATTACTGCTTAACAAGATGTGGAAAAACAAGGGGGTACACAGCGCCCAGAAATTTAACCCTTGAACCTACAGTTCCAAATACTCCACAATTTGGAATGCTTAAATCAGCCCCAGGTTTCTCCCTTGGAGATGCCATATGGCAGAAAGTCTGAAACCAAGAGGAAGCTTCCAAAGTGGCGTAACCAAAGACCCTGTAACAGAGTAGAATCATTTAAAATACAGAGGAGTAGCTCATTCTATGTCCTTTCTTCCCCTACCAGAAGCTTTTATCTGATTTCCCTACCAAAAGTTTTCATCTGATTTTTTACTCAAAAATATGTCTTATATACATTTTTACCTTGTTACATATATATATGTATATATGACATGAATTGAAAGAACAGGAAAGCATCCATCTGTGCCTGCTTAGCTGTTTCTCTGGGGGACCCCTCATTGCGCTAGCACCTCCAGCTTTCACCTTCCACCAGTCTGCACTGCGCTATTTGGCCATTCAGAAGTAGCGCCTCTCTACTTAAAACGCCTCCTTCCTGGCCCTTCCCTCGTCCTTCCCCTAGAAGCTGGATGAAGGATACAGGAAGCTGGAAGAGGTTAGGGAAGGGGGACAATGGGAGGGCAGTCATGCAGAGTGTCTGCTAGGCTGAATCAACAAGGGAAATGCTCAGGACTTGGTGGCCTGGGATAAATCTGCTAACAGAGAAACATCTCTGGATAAGACTGACTTTGCTCATTCTAACTTCACATTACCACTGCCTCCTACATCCCATCCCTCTCTCTATTTGAGGTCATACGCCTCTCCCAAGGCGATAACCATAATCTGTTTCCAAGCACCAGGTATTTGCCACTATGCAAAGGGACCCTTGAGGAGTGTAGCTTTGAAGAGGAAGCCTGGGAGGTGGGAAAAGTAGCCCCAGCCCATTTTTCTAAAGCTCCATTCTGGAAATTAGGGCAAGGTAATAAAAGCAGTGGCTGGAGAAAGCTAGGGGCATCCTGGGCCCTAAGTACAAGCCTGGGTGGATAGTTAGCTGACACGCTTCAAAACATCACAGTGTCTCAGAATTGGTCATTAGCTATGCCATACTCACTGTTAAATATTTATACTATTACCCTTATGCACAGCCATGGTGGTGTATTCATTAGAAATCCATAAATGTTGCTACTGAAGGGCCCTAAGAAAGCAAAGATTTCCCAGATGCCAGAGTCTCCTCTGCAGCCATCTGTGTTTCAACCCTAATACTGATCATCTCTTATCTGAAATCATCCCATTCTAGGTCAAAGGTGAGTCCACTTTCACAACAGCACTAGGAGCCTGAACAGAGAGCAAGATCTCAGGGAGTTCAACCAAACATTGGATACCTGGTCTCTATCTGAATCAGACTTATGGTCTAGCAGAAAGATAAACTGAAATTGTACAAAATGAACTAGGGAAAATGTTGAGCTATTAGAAATTTAACCCTTGAACCTACAGTTCCAAATACTCCACAATTTGGAATGCTTAAATCAGCCCCAGGTTTCTCCCTTGGAGATGCCATATGGCAGAAAGTCTGAAACCAAGAGGAAGCTTCCAAAGTGGCGTAACCAAAGACCCTGTAACAGAGTAGAATCATTTAAAATACAGAGGAGTAGCTCATTCTATGTCCTTTCTTCCCCTACCAGAAGCTTTTATCTGATTTCCCTACCAAAAGTTTTCATCTGATTTTTTACTCAAAAATATGTCTTATATACATTTTTACCTTGTTACATATATATATGTATATATGACATGAATTGAAAGAACAGGAAAGCATCCATCTGTGCCTGCTTAGCTGTTTCTCTGGGGGACCCCTCATTGCGCTAGCACCTCCAGCTTTCACCTTCCACCAGTCTGCACTGCGCTATTTGGCCATTCAGAAGTAGCGCCTCTCTACTTAAAACGCCTCCTTCCTGGCCCTTCCCTCGTCCTTCCCCTAGAAGCTGGATGAAGGATACAGGAAGCTGGAAGAGGTTAGGGAAGGGGGACAATGGGAGGGCAGTCATGCAGAGTGTCTGCTAGGCTGAATCAACAAGGGAAATGCTCAGGACTTGGTGGCCTGGGATAAATCTGCTAACAGAGAAACATCTCTGGATAAGACTGACTTTGCTCATTCTAACTTCACATTACCACTGCCTCCTACATCCCATCCCTCTCTCTATTTGAGGTCATACGCCTCTCCCAAGGCGATAACCATAATCTGTTTCCAAGCACCAGGTATTTGCCACTATGCAAAGGGACCCTTGAGGAGTGTAAGCTTTGAAGAGGAAGCCTGGGAGGTGGGAAAAGTAGCCCCAGCCCATTTTTCTAAAGCTCCATTCTGGAAATTAGGGCAAGGTAATAAAAGCAGTGGCTGGAGAAAGCTAGGGGCATCCTGGGCCCTAAGTACAAGCCTGGGTGGATAGTTAGCTGACACGCTTCAAAACATCACAGTGTCTCAGAATTGGTCATTAGCTATGCCATACTCACTGTTAAATATTTATACTATTACCCTTATGCACAGCCATGGTGGTGTATTCATTAGAAATCCATAAATGTTGCTACTGAAGGGCCCTAAGAAAGCAAAGATTTCCCAGATGCCAGAGTCTCCTCTGCAGCCATCTGTGTTTCAACCCTAATACTGATCATCTCTTATCTGAAATCATCCCATTCTAGGTCAAAGGTGAGTCCACTTTCACAACAGCACTAGGAGCCTGAACAGAGAGCAAGATCTCAGGGAGTTCAACCAAACATTGGATACCTGGTCTCTATCTGAATCAGACTTATGGTCTAGCAGAAAGATAAACTGAAATTGTACAAAATGAACTAGGGAAAATGTTGAGCTATTTTAAAGAAAACACTCAATTCCAAACCAAGCAGATGGAATACAAATAGTTAGCTTCCACTCTCTCATTGAAACCCCAGGAGAATGTAGAGGCTTTCTTTTTGTGGGGGGGTGGGGGGGGAGTGTTAGGAGAATGGGGATATGATTATTATTTTTAAGTATTAATATAAACTAGGAAAAAAGATCACAGCAACAAAATAATTAAAAACTGGAAAGCAAAAAGGTGTAGTGTTAACTAATTTGGAAAAACAATTAAACAAAACTTGAATTATAGAAAGCCAAGAAGAAATACCATTTACTCTGCATAATCCCTAAAACTTCAGGAACTGGAAATCTCAGGGCTGGAGGTGGGGCTCTAAATAGGAAAGTCAGTTAAAAGTCTGTTTAAGAAACAAACATCCACAGTCAGGCAGCTGCCAGCCCTCTAGAGAAGCCTGGAGGTTTATTCCCTGGAGAAGATAAAACAGGATGAGAAGAGTAGAAGGTAAGATAAGGCAGGCAATGCTCCCTTTCTGAAAACAGGAATTACATAAATGCCTACATGTTGAATAATGAGAAATCACACCTTGTTTTTCAAATATGAATTTTCATATTTGAAATCTGTTAAGTACAATTAAACTAAAATAATAGCAATAATAAAAATAATAGTTACTGTAGTATAGTGCAAGTCCCACAATCCCTAACCAAAATCCTTGAGGTCAGAATTGTTTCAGAATTCAGAAAGTTCTAAGAGGGTCTAGGGCACCCCTAGTAATTAAACACATTAATATTTCTCCAGTGAAATGTCTGAAAAGTCACACTAACTGGGGTAAATAAGGATTAAAACTAACCTGACTGTTTAGGTCAAATTTTGCTGCCAACTTAGTTTTAATGCCAAACATTTAAGAAACAAAACAAACCAACTTTTGGTTTTCAGAGCTTTCTGGATTTGAAATTCTAGAAATGGAATCATTTACCCACACTTGGATAAAGGGGCCTATCCTATTCTGATGGAATTATAAAAATAATCTACTCAAGTTTCCTGGGTCTTATTTTCTTCATGAAATAAAATAGGGCAAATATCTTCAAAATTAGATAATAAATTATTCAAGCTATTACCTCTTTTGCTGAGTTTTTTTTATTAGTATTCAGGAACTGATCAGAATAGTTGAACAGATTATTCAAACCAATCTCACTCCAATGAATATATCACTCTACATTATCCTTCAGGTTGGCACTGAGCTCTCTTTCTTGATGAACAGGATCTTCAACAGTACCTGGAAGATGGAGAATTCAACTGCAAACAAACACAGGCCCAGACAAGTCCAGAAAGAATGGTGACAGGAATGGAGTTTGTTGTCAGTTTCCCAAGATCATGACTATTTATGCGCGCCTGCAACCAGCATCCAGAATTTCACACTGTCCCCACAGCTCCCACACCCTGCCTGGTCTTGCTTCATTCAAGAGCCTGTCCTCTGGATTTTGCCCAACCTTCTGTTTCTAAATCAAAACCTGGTCTATGTCCCATTCTCTAATGATCCAGTTTTTTACACTGTAAAGTTAAAAATAAATACACTTAATTTCATGCAAATGTGTTAACAAGTTTATTAAGTCAATACATTGCTCTGCCAGGAGCATTTGAAATCAAAGCTGCAACCAACAAAGATACGCAGGGTAAGGGAATTAACCCTTACTAAGAGCCTATTATTTTTCAAAAACTTTGCACAAGTTATTTCATTTAATCCTCATTTAATATCCCCATAACAGATTAGTATCATAAACTGTTGTGGTTTTTTTTTTTTCAGGTGAAAAAATTGCAGCTTTGAGAAGGCAATTTGTTTCAGGTTACATAGCCGGTCAGCAGGAGCTTCAAGATGGGAACCCACCCTCTTTCCAGCAGGCTGCCCTACCTCCTTAAAGGAGTTAGGCAGTATAAACACTCTGGCCACCAGCAGGAAGAGGATTTGAGGCTCCAAGAGCCAACCACATTCTCTTGTTATTTGCTTCTTTTTAAATTTCTGTTTACCACTTGAGGCCCACTGATCATTATGCCAAAGACAAAACCAAAAGGCCCATTCTCATTACAGTTAAAAAAAATCCTGTACATGGCTACAGCACTCATAAAATTCCCCAACAAGAGAAGACGAATAATTAGGGATGCCTGCTCTATGAGGTTCCAGAAGGCAGTCAGTTTAGCATGAATGTAAAAGATGAACACAAAAGTCAAAAGTATGGTTCATAAAGTGTCCTTGACACAAAATCAGCAGATAGTAAAGACCTGCCGAATTAGCCACTGCCAAATATGCCCATGCTTATCATGTGCAGTTTATCCTGGTGTCACACTGAGGGGAAAGGTAAACACTCACTTCCTAACTTCAATCCTCACATAAACTCCATGAGGCTAGTTTTCACTGCTACATCCTCGGTGTGTAGAAAAATGTCTAAACTGAAGTAACTCAATAAACATTTGCTGAACAAATGAATGAATTTGTTCATGTCCTTTCTCTGGAATCTCTTCCCCTCCTCTATCTATCCCACATTTTCTAGTGGGTCCTTTAAATCTCTAATCTCTTCTCCCAAATCTTTAGTCTTTGCCCTTCTTTCAGCAGAACCTTGTTTAAAACAAACAGAAATATTTTTACTGGGTATATGTGCATTTCTAGTTAGCTGAGAAATGGAAACACAGAACACTCTTAGAAATAAGAGTTATAATGAAAAGAGAAAACATATGGTCAATTCAGAGTACATTCAATTCTTATCAAATGCAGATATATACTGAAATAGTAGCAGCTGTGTTTATCTCATAATTTAGGCATTTGAAAAAAAAGTGCAATGTGTTTATTTTAATGTCAATTTGTGTCAAGTTTAAAATATAACATGCATTTGTCTACATATTTTACCTCTTTTCCTAGAGAATTTTTTAATATTTAAATATAACCTATATCCCTAATTCCCAGCCCTCATCATGTATCAATCTGTGGGGTGGGAGGGAGAATTCATCATAAACTATGTATTGACAGAATACTCTAAAATATATTCTAACAAATAAAGTTGGAAAATAAATATGGTAGCAACAATCTAAGCTTTGTTGTATTTCACAAAGAGATCTACGTTTAAAGGAAATAAAAACATCACATGTGCAACAGCACACAGGGTTGCTATGGTAACCGACTACATTTTTTATATTTACTCTTCAATTTACATATGAGCTATTACAACCAAATAATGTCAACATCCATTTCCTTCTGATCATATACAGGTCTCCAGAATAAGTTGTACTTACAGTTCAAGGAATTCTCATTTTTTTTTAACCAATCTTCTTCTGTCTTTTCTAGAAATTATAATTAAAATACACATAATAATAATGATTAATATAGGGCACTGGGGTTAAGTTTTACACCATCATTTAACTCACTAGGAACACTCCCCAAATGAAAAAGAAACCTAATAAACACAAATGTCAGTTTAAACATTTAAAGTATCCATGTGTTTGTATATGTGTGTATATGTATTTAGGCAGCAACAAGGTCTCCATGCAAATGAGGAGAAATAAGAAAATTTTAAAAATGTATTTGGTTTTACTACCTGAGCACACAAATGAATCTACTTTTCCCACAGCTGTGTTTACATGAAAAGATAAGAAATACCTACTATCCTGAACTATAATAGTTCCCTGAACCTTGATTTTATTATTTATTTCAAAATGTACCTCTAGCATGGCCCTTGGGCACATTTAAGTAACTACCAACTAACATAAACAGAATTCCAGCCTCTCTTCATTACATGATACCGAGGACTGGCTTTTCCAGAGTCTCCATTACCTTTCTAACCTTCTCAGCAACTGCCTGGGAAATTAATAGCCTGTCAGAACCATCATGGACCACCAGAGTACCAATAATGAGGTGCTTCCAAGTTAAGTAAATATGAATCTAATTTGTAGCTGTTACTCTATTATAACAAGATTGAGGGGTGGACAGAAGAAAAAGATGTAAAAAAAAAATAAATAAATGACTCTCCTAAAACAGGCACCTCAGTCACCCACAGTTTACTCTTATACCAGCCTACACTACAACAACATTAGGGAGTTAAATGCAACTTTCTGGGACTAATTGAAAGAAACATGCATAGGTTATCCAACCATTCACATACATCCTTTCTCTAATTTAATACAAGGGATGCAGCTCTTCATGTTACATTTGATGAACAGGATTTCTTTTTTTTTTTTTTAAGAAACCAGTTAGACGGCATTATGCTAAGTGAAATAAATCAGAAAGGAAAAGACAAATTCTATAAACATCATATGTGGAACCTAAAAATACAGCAAACTAATGAAAAAGAAGCAGATTCAGATACAGAGAAAAAACTAGTGGTTATGGGAGGCAAGGGCAATATAATGGTGGAAAAGTGGGAGGTACAAACTACTGGTTGTAAGATAAGCTCAAGAATTTATTATACAGACTCCCCTGGTGGTCCAGTGGTTGGAAATCCACCTGCCAATGCAGGGGACATGGGCTTGGGCCCCTGGATCAGGAAGACTCCACATGCTGCAGAGCAGTAAGCCTGTGTGCCACAACTACTGAGCCTGTGCTCTAGAGCCTATAGGCTCTGAAACAAGAGAGCCCACTGCCCATTGTGTGGGCAGTGAGAACCCACACACTGAAACCTGAAAGTAGGCCCTGCTCTGTGCAGCTAAAAAGTCCATGTGCAGCAACAAAGATCCAGAGCAGCCAAAAATAAATACATAAGTAAAATTATTTTAAAAGAATGTAGTATACAACACAAGGAGTATAGCCAGCATTTTCTAATAACTATACATGGAAAGTAACTTTTAAAAATTGCATTAAAAATTGATAATAAAAAAGAGAAACCAGTTAGAGAAGATCTTTGAAAGCATAAAAATATACCTCTACTGACGTCTTCCACTGTAGGTAGATCATCTTCAGTGTCTTCCAGTCGAGGGGAACGATACAGTCTTCTGGCAACAAAGATTCTGGGGGTAGGGGGGAAGAGAACAAATTTCATCTCTCCTGTCACACCTATTTTTACCCTGAATATGAAGATATGCAAACATGATATCTAGACCTCCATAATGATAAAAGCCTGGTTTGGAAGCTATTTCAGTGACAGCTAAAGCAGGAATTAGTTTGTCTCAGATTCCTATTAGCAAACGCTACCCAGACTCAATAAAAATGCTTATGTATGTATGTAAAGTGATGTATATCTTAGTTCATATTCTCGTATAATACAAATATATATACATCAGCAGCTTTAAGTGGTTCTGTCACAGGGCATAAAATTTAGGTAGGCATCCTTTCCTATGACATTGTATAGAATACTGCCAACACAGCAAGTTTAGTCTTCTTGCAAATTGCTCCTTCTACACAAGAGTGTATGAGGGAAAAAATCCTCACAATTAAGATACTCATAAGCAAGTCCACACATTGATCTAAACAAATCAGCCAAATTAAATCATATAAGATATTCTTCCTATACTTGCATGTCCCTAGCAACATGAGTAGCTTGGTTTCTTCAGGTCTGTATATGGTTACTATATAATCCTACTGTGTCTCAGTTCAGTTCAGTCACTCAGTCGTGTCCAGCTCTTTGCGAGCCCATGAATTGCAGCACACCAGGCCTCCCTATCCATCACCAGTTTCCAGAGTTCATTCAAACTCAACGTCCATCGAGTCGGCAATACCAACCAGCCATCTCATCCTCTGTTGTCCCCTTTCCTCCCGCCCCCAATCCCTCCCAGCATCCGAGTCTTTTCCAATGAGTCAACTCTTTGCATGAGGTAGCCAAAGTACCGGAGTTTCAGCTTTAGCATCATTCCCTCCAAAGAACACCCAGGACTGATCTTTAGAATGGACTGGTTGGATCTCCTTGCAGTCCATGGGACTCTCAAGAGTCTTCTCCAACACCACAGTTTCTACAGACTTCCTAATAATAGAATTCAAGTTCCCTGTCTTATTGACAAGGCCGTAGATATGCCAGAGCTTTGCTCCTTCGACCTTCGGCTAGAAATGAATTGGCTTACAGCCTCCATTTAGAGTTTTCTCTTTTCCTTTTTTAAGCATCTTGTGCTTGTGCTCAGACCTCATTTCACAAAGAGGTCCTATTTCTGCGACCTCAACCACTGCAGCCTGACAGGCTCCTCTGACCATGGGATTAGCCAGGCAGGAATATTTCAACATACACTATTTCCAAATGTAAAATTCTTTCCCCTCTGTTTTTAAGTCACATTTGTATGATATAAGCACAGTTTACAATTCACTCCTATTTGGAGCCATCCCAGACAAAACCACAACCCCATATTCTCTTCTACAATCTCTTTGGCACAGCTAACCTCACTCATAAAATATTCATAAGTTTATCATTTATATTTTCTATGCACAATAATTTTGTTTTGTGTTAGTCTTGTCTCCCCATTTAGAAGGTAAGCTACTTGATGAATGAGGTCTATTTCCTCTAAAAAGCTTTCCAAAGCTTAATTAATGGATGCTGGATCATTATTGCTGATTATGATGGTATTCTGCATTCAGGGGAGGAGGTTTAGAATCTTTTCCCACTAGTGCCTTCACGCTTTCTGGTGCTGATCTAAGGCAGTGATTATTAACATTTTGGGGTCACAGATATCCCTGAGAACCTGATAAAAACTAAGGACTTTCTCCCAGAAAAATGGCACAAAATGACACAAAGAATTTTGCATATAATTTCAGAATATGAATTTAGGAATAAGATTCCTGGCTTAAAAGCAAATGCGATTTAACTTTTAAAATTGGTATGTTTCTTTGGTGCATCTAGGAAAATAGAAAATGGCAGCAAACAGTAACGATGTGGTTATTCACAAAGTTTACAAAAATGGTAAGAATGACACCAGAACAGGTTGATAGTTTTGAGTCCTCAGACTCTGAGATTTTTAACCAATCTTGGGTCTGAGCTCAGTTAACTAAATATGTGGAAAACAGCAGAAGTTCAGGAGCAAAGTAAAAACCACTGGAAGTTAAAGTGTGAGAGAATCCCAGGCTCAATGGTACGTGCAGAAGAAAAAGACTATCAGGAAGATATTGGATGCAGGGACTGGAGCTTTACTTCTTGGCTCTTACAGCTTCTGTCCCCAAGGAAGGGGACATATAATTGCATGAAATGATTAACATGTGCGACTAACTTATAGACAAGGAAAAATTGGGATATGTTCTTCATTTACTTTTTAAGACATTCAGTATGTTAAGTAGGCCTATTATTTAGAGTAAATTTACTTAGAATATTTACCTATAATGTTATAATATTACTTATAATATTTTAAAAAGTCAACCAGTCAGACTCCTTCCTAACCCTCTTTTCAGTACCCTTCTCAGACAGTCTTTAAAAATTAAACTGATTTTAGGTATTTTTTCATCACTTAATTTTCATTGTCTATCATTTTACTATTCTCATATCTATAAGCCCAACTGTGAATGAGAAAGGGTCATATGCTAAACAAGGGAAATGTAGAAAGCAGAAAAATTTTTCCAAAAATAAAGCAGTCCATCTCTATTTGCTACCAATCACTGTTAGCCTGTCTCATTTTTCATTCTTCCTACTGTCTGTTTAAATTGAGACTCCAAGTATTCAACATGCTCAAAGACATTTCAGACTACTGGTCATCCTGGTGGTGGGAGTTGGGGCTTGACTCCATAAAACACCATTTGCTATTCATCCTCCACTTCCATCTCTGAAAAGCATCTAAAGATCAGTTAATTGCAAGAAATTACTAACAAGAGGTAGAAACACCTCAAAAATTATCACATATATTAAATTGAACTTTTTATTTGTACCAAATAAACTCAATTTACCCACTGGAACTCCAGGAGATCCAAAAAGCTTTACTAGTTGAAAGGCAAACTCCTGTGATAATGGTAGCTCAAGAGAATCAAAGTAGTCAGGGCTTGTTAAGTCTTGGTTATCCTGAGTTTGTAGGAATGGTAAAGGCCTAGGTTCTTCCCATGTCTTTAGCTTTTCAACAAAACTTTCATTTAAGGAGTGAAGATCAGAGGTGACACCAAAAGAGTACAAAGTATCAGGCTGGCTACTTAAAATTTCTGAAGAAGTAAACCTTACATCATTTAATTTATCATCTACTCTCCTCTGAGAGTTGAAAGTTGAAAACAGTTTCTTGCCTGAAAAAGATATCTTCCAAAAGCTAGATGGATACTGTAGCATAAGAGAAGGAATGGGGTTTCTGTAAAAATACACAGAATGCATTACTCTATTAAATAGCAGGTAATGAGAATAAAATTGTCCACCAACATTTAGAAGAGAATCTTTGACAATGTCAAAGTAAATGTCAAAGTAAAACCATGATGGATGATAATCGAAGGTCATAATGTGTTGCTTATGCTCATTATTTATTTCTGAAATTTCATCCTTTTCTTCTTCCAAAATAATTTTTAGTCCATGGCTTTCTGTTAACAAGTCACATTTCCCCATTTCTTTTACACTGGTATGACTCTGTCCCAGTAAGTTAAAGTTTGGTGCCAAACTGAAAATCCTTTTCTGCCTGGTCTTTTTATTCTCTGTTGAATGGAACGTACTCTTCAGGATATCCAGTTTAAAGAAGTGGCTTTGAAAGATATTTGTCTCTGTTTCTATGACTGAATCTATATTCTCAGTTGGAGATGACAAGTCTTCATTTTCTATCGATAGCTTCTCTTCTATCAATGTTTCTGGACTGTCTCCTGGCCCTTCCGAAGTGGAGATTAATTTGATCAATTGCCCCCTGCTGTCAGGATGAGCCAGCTTTTGCCGTCTCTCTTTCTTTGGTCTCGTTCACATATAAACTTATGAGGCCCTTCAGGCCAGCTACCAGAATAGGGTTGTCCATCAGAGCCCAACTGTAAATCACCATCAGACAAATCATTTGAGAAAAAAGCCCAGTTATTGTTTTTAGTTGTATTTACTGCTTGTTCCTTTCTTAAAACTTTATCTGATGTTCCGGATGTATACTGATGGCACGGACTTGCTTCATTCAGGAGACTCTCATCTACCACCTCTCCCTTCTGCATAAGTGAGCATGGGGCTTCAACAAATTTGTCCTGGGTGTTTAGTGCCATGATATTCCTATTTTCAATATGCTTCTCTACCTCTGTGACAGAACAATCATCACTTGCTACATAGGAAAGATTTTGAATCACTGTTGGACAAGAAAGAGAACTTTCATTTGGCATCAATGACAAACTTAGAAACAAGTCATCATTATCATTAGGGAGGTAATTCTTTGGTGGACTGTCCAACTCAACTACAGACATAAAATCTGGGAAACTGTATTCAGAATTTATGTCTTCCTGTCTTTTATCCTTATGGACATTCACAAAATCTCCCACTTCATTTCTCAGACCAACAGTTAAGGAACACTCTGATTCCCTTTTGGTCTCTTCTAAGTCTTCCTCTTCACTCTGAGATGGGTCCTGAATTCCTGGTGTAAGATAATTTAAGGTTTCAAATGAGTTTTCCTCCATGATTTTATTATGACTGTTCTGCTTTTTACTTCTTTTTCTGTTTCTCTTCCTGGCTTTGCTGAACCTGTGCTCAGTTTTCTTCAAATCTCTTTCTCTGAAATATAAAAAAGAAAATTATAATTACTTGTATAACAATATAAACTAAAACATTATACTCAATGTGCAGATTTACAAATCATTTGTACAAGAGACTCTAAAATATGTGTGCACTTTGTACTATGGTGGTGGTTTAGTCACTAAGTCATGTCCAACTATTGCAACCCCATGGACTGTAGCCCATCAGGCTCCTCTGTCCATAGGCTTTTCCAGGCAAGAATACTGGAGTGGGTTGCCATCTCTTTCTCTAGGGGATCTTCCCGATCCAGGGATCGAACCCAGGTCTCCCGCACTGCAAGCAAGTTCTTTACTGACTGAGCTATAAACTTGAATCCTCTAAAATAAAAATGAATACACTTTGAGAAAGTTACAACTCATTTCATAAACAAATAACTTTATGAAAATCTAATGTTTTTCTTAAGATAATATATATATATGAAGTATACATATATATATGAAATATATATATATGAAGGGTATATATATATATATATATGAAGGGTGTGTATATATATGTATATAAAGGAGATATATATGTATATATGTGTATATATATATATATATATATATGAAGTATATATAGCTTCCCTGGTAACTCAGATGGTAAAGAATCAGCCTCCAATGAGGGAGACCTGGGTTTGATCCCTGGGTAAGGAAGATCTCCTGGAGAAGGGCATGGTAACCCACTCCAGTATTCTTGCTTGGAGAATCCCCATGGACAGAGGAGCTTGGTGGGCTACAGTCCATGGGGTCACAAAGAATCAGACATGACTGAGTGACTAAGCACTGCAAAGCACCAATAAACAACTTACTTTTCCCAACATCTTGAGTTTTGAAAAGTGACAGATATAGTCTAAATGACACAGCTTTAATGGCTCAAGTAGATTTTCTCTAGTCATAAAAACTTTGGCAACTAAGACACTCCATCAAATTGTAAAGAAAAGCTGATGATGAGCAGCCAAATTCAGTATTGGGATGATATGCTTCTAATAGGTTAGTAAGCAGTGGTTCTAAATCAGAGGCTCCACCACTGCTCTGTGGGGTATGTGGAAATGTGGGAAGGCATTTTTGGGTCACTGGCATTGGCACTGTGGTTAGCGGTGTTAACTTCCTGCAATGCCAGGGACAGTTTCAAGTGAAAACTTTTTCTACCCAAACGAGCAGTGGTGCTCTCATCAAGCACACCAAAAGTTCACAGTGCCCCTTAATTAAAAGCAATCTCAGATCCTGAGGGAAAAACAGAGGACTTAGGAAATGTTCTAATTTAAAATATAAAGGTTTGGTTATCTTCTCTTCCACAGTGTACAGATGGAGAAAGTAAAATGCAGTGGGGGAAGGACAACAGACGTAGTTGAGGGAAAAAAATCCCGGGAGGAGGAATGGAAAATAAACAATTACACAAGCAAACAAACACTGAAGTAGAGAAAGATAATGAGAAAAAGAGAAATCAGTCAAATTGGTTGGATGTTGGACAAAAAAGCTTATTAAAACTACCCCAGCCTCTGGCCTGATTTATTCCATCCCATGTTACTGGGCAATTTTCAATAGGCAAGACCCCTGAATACCTCATTCTTTGTTAACTAATTGCTGCTGCCTTTGTTTACATATTCCTTGATGTTGTTTTGAAAGAACATTAAAATTGTAAATCAACTATTATTCAATTAAAAAAATTTTAATATAAAAAAGAACATTAAGGACAGCAAATTCTGAGAAGCAGTTAAGATGGGGTTTCTATAAAAAGGATGTGGAGTCAAGAAAGGCAACTTTGGCAGTAACTCTCCTTTATGATCAGTTCTATCAGATGCCAATGAAAGGTTGCAGTCAGTTGTAAAATACACGCTGCAGACAGGTCTGCTGTTCTGAAAACAAACTCCACTGTCTTTGTCCAAACATGCATCATCTTGTTGTAGGGCAGAGGAAAAGAATGAGTTGAGTTTGTTGTTGCTTTATTTATTGGACTAAATGGACTTAAGATTCACTCCAGGCCTTGTGACTCTGTGGAGTTGAATGCACTTCATGTGTAGCCACTGTCCCTTTAAACAGTTCTCTACTACACAAGGAAGAACTCTAAACTAAGGAAATGGGTTCCTATATATAGTTTATCCAAAAATGTTTAGAGCTCCTTATGCCACCAGGAATTCTAAGGTTCACAATGCTACTCTGAAAACTGTTTTTTTCTTAAAAAAAAAAAAGCTATTTAATGCACATTTACTCTGTATTGATTTACTTCCTTTATATGTGTAAACTTACCTAATCTTCTTCATAACAACCATATGTAATAAGGCAAATGCCAGTTTTACTCCCATCTCAAAAAGGCAACTGAAACAAAGAGAAGCTTCAGAATTTTCTGTACTGCAGCCACAAGAGAAAATAGCATGGAGGCCCTTCAAAAAGTTAAAAATAGAACTATCATGTGATCCAGCAATTCCACTTCTGGGAATATATCCAAAGGAAATAAAAACACTAATTCAAAGAGATATCTGTGCCCCATGTTCACAGAAGCATTACATGGAAACAAGTGCCCATCAATAGATGAATGGATAAAGAAGTTGTGGCATATACAATGGACTATTATTCAGTCATAAAAAATGAGGAAATTCTACCATTTGTGAAAACACGAATGAACCTTTAAGTCTTCAGGGTAATTGAAATCAGTCAGACAAGGAAAGACAAATATTGTATGATCTCACTTATATGTGGAATCTGTATTTCTCTCTTAGAGAGAAACTCATAGAAAAAGAGGTTAGATTTGTGGCTACCAGAGGTGGGGATTAGGGTTGGGCAGAATTGGAGGAAAGTGGTCAAAAGGTACAAACTTACAGTTATTCAATAAGTAAGCACTGGGGATTTAACATAGTAACATGGTAACTATAGTTAACATTGCTACATGATTCATAGGAAAGTTGTTAAGAGAGTGAATTCTAGGAGTTCTCACTACAAAGAGAGAAATTTTTTCTTCTTATTGTATTTACATGAGTTGATGCATGTTAACCAAACCTATTGTGGTAATCATTTCACAATGTATGTAAATGAAATCATCTTATTGTACATCTTAAATTTACAGTGATATATTGACTATGCCAAAGCCTTTGACTGTGTGGATCACAATAAACTGTGGAAAATTCTTCAAGGGATGGGAATACCAGACCACCTGACGTGCCTCTTGAGAAACCTATATGCAGGTCAGGAAGCAACAGTTAGAACTGGACATGGAACAGACTGGTTAAAAATAGGGAAAGGAGTACGTCAAGACTGTATACTGTCATCCTGCTTATTTAATTTATATGCAGACTACATCATGAGAAACGCTGGGCTGGAAGAAACACAAGCTGGAATCAAGATTGCCGGGAGAAATATCAATCACCTCAGATATGCAGATGACACCACCCTTATGGCAGAAAGTGAAGAGGAACTAAAAAGCCTCTTGATGAAAGTGAAAGAGGAGAGTGAAAAAGTTGGCTTGAAGCTCAACATCCAGAAAACAAAGATCATGGCACCTGGTTCCATCATTTCATAGCAAATAGATGGGGAAACAGTGGAAACAGCATCAGACTTTATTTTGGGGGCTCCAAAATCACTGCAGATGGTGACTGTGGCCATGAAATTAAAAGACGCTTATTCCTTGGAAGAGAAGTTATGACCAACCTAGAGGGGGCTCCAAAATCACTGCAGATGGTGATTGCACCCATGAAATTAAAAGATGCTTTCTCCTTGGAAGAAAAGTCATGACCAACCTAGATAGCATATTCAAAAGCAGAGACATTACTTTGCCGACTAAGGTCTGTCTAGTCAAGGCTATGGTTTTTCCTATGTCATGTATGGATGTGAGAGTTGGACTGTGAAGAAGGCTGAGCGCCAAAGAATTGATGCTTTTGAACTGTGGTGTTGGAGAAGACTCTTGAGAGTCCCTTGGACTGCAAGGAAATCATCCAGACTATTCTGAAGGAGATCAGCCCTGGGTGTTCATTGGAAGGAATGATGCTAAAGCTGAAACTGCAGTACTTTGGCCACTTCATGCAAAGAGTTGACTCATTGGAAAAGACTCTGATGCTGAGAGGGATTGGGGGCAGGAGGAGAAGGGGATGACAGAGGATGAGATGGCTGGAGGGCATCACTGACTCGATGGACGTGAGTCTGAGTGAACTCTGTGAGTTGGTGATAGACAGGGAGGCCTGGCGTGCTGCGATTCATGGGGTCACAGAGAGTCAGACAGGACTGAGCGACTGAACTGAACTGAAGGATTTATAGTTGCCTTAATTTGTATATGCTTATGTAACATTCTAATAATTGAAGCCAGCCTCAGGGATAGATGAGAATCTATCAACATTCCAATATGAAGATCACTATCATATTAGCTAAGAAGGAATTATCTTGAACTGATACAAAGAGACACACACATCTTTACTTATCCACCCTAACTCTCCATCTCCAACTTTTATTTCTCAAATTAACTCCTAGTTGAACATTAAACACATAAGGAAAGCTCTAAGCTATGAATATTGGTGACAAAAGTGGATAAAAAGATGAATAAAACTTGGTCTCTGGTTTCTAGACATAAGTCTGGAGGCAGAGAAAAGTGACATAATGTAATCCCTCAGTCACAAATACTATTTAACAAGGCACGGAGTTAAGTGCCATGAAAAAAAAGTAGAGGAGGCTACTTTGGAACATTGAGAGCATGATGCTGCTGGTATTTAGTTTTTTGCACAGTGAGTTTTGGCATTAAAAACTGTAACATTAATATTCAAGAATACTCCGTCCTGAACTTGCCTCTCTATGTGCTGAAACCACTATAATGGTGACAGATTGTTCAGATCTCAGTTGATATTTGCTGTTATTATTGCACAAACAAACCATATTGTTTGCCATTGCACTTTCTTCTAGGCCCACGAAAATCTGTTAAAAGGCAGTGTGTGTATGTGTATGTGTGTGTTTAATCCCTGTAAGTATGAAAGCTATACATCTAAGCGCCTGAAGCTAATTCATAATTTCAAAATGGCATTGGCAGTTTACTACACACAAAGACTTGGCTTTCATAGATTTTTGCACATCCAGATGTTCGTGTGTTAAGTTTTCTAGAGTACCAAACATTTGTTCTATTCAAGGAAATTATGCATATATAGGAAGTTTTGACAAAGTCTACACTAGTAATCCCTCCAGGGAGAATCTGCCAAGTACTCATGTTTCTACCCAAACCTGGTTGTTTCACAGCAGAACAGGCCCTAGGGTTTGGGGAACCAGGCTGGGTACTCAGATAAACTGAACAACCAGATCTGGTCTTAAGGACCAATCCATAGAGATGGGTAGTCAGAGACCTGGTGCCCGGGCTGTTCGGGGTCTCAGGATATGGGATCTCAGTCTTGAATGGGTCAGAGCCAGGCAGACCGGGTTCCAGGAGGAGACGTGCAGGGGATTCGGGTGCAGAGTTTGGGGAGATAGAAGCGGAGACTGAGTTCTGCCTAATAAGGTCTCCGTGATAGTAGAAAATAAGTTGGAATCTGACCATGAGTCCTTCACCATGGTCAGATTAGTTTAATGACTTTGCCAGGGGAGGAGAGAGACTCACAGATTATGATCTTTCTCTGTTTTTTAAGGTATGATTTACTGTCTGAAATTCACACTAATTTTTTCTCCCTTCCTTCCTCTCCTCTCCTTTCTTCCTACTCTTTCTCCCTCCTCTACTTTCTTCTTCTTCCTCTTTTCCTTCTCTCTCCCTCCCTGCCTCCCTTTCTTTCTTTTCTTCTGAATTACTTTACTGGGGCTGCCTAGCAAAGTACCACAGACTGGGTGGCTTCAAAGAACAGGAATCTATTCTCTCAAAGTACAGGGGGCATCAGTCAAGGTTTCTGCAGGGCCATGCTCTCTCTGGGGTTTCCCTGCCTCTTTCACAACTTCTGCCTGGGCATCCTCGACCTCCCCTGCATGGCTGGGTCTCTGCCTCTGCTGCCACTCACCTATCTGCCTTGCATGTTTCTATGGCTCTCTGCTTTCTCTCCTCTTAAAAAGACACCAGCCTTCTTATATTTAGGACTCATACTAATTCAACATGCTCTCAATTTAACTTAATCAATTAAATCTGCAAAGGTCCTATTTCTATATAAGGTCACGTTTTAAGTTCTTGGGTGGACAAAAAAGTTGGGGGGAGGCATTATTCAATCAGACTCCTTCCTGTTTATCCATCCCCTCATCCTGTTTTGCTTTTTTTCCCTTTCTTTTTAGAGCTTTAATCAGTTACAAGATAAGCAATGAGCTGGTTATGTCCTTCCTTGTTTTTGATGACTTGTTACAAATCACTCCTTGTTATGTTTTTCTCAGCATTCATGAATTATAAGAACATCAATAACTCAAAGATGTATTATTTATTTTAAGCATGCTCATTAGTCAAGCTTCATATATTTTCTTGGACTTTTTACTTATTTTCTTTAATTATCCTGCTCTTTTGGAGCCTGTTTGAACATCAAATGTCAGTCAATGCATTTTTCATCACTTGTAATGGATTCTTGGGGTTTTATTTTTAATAAGCCTTTCAAATATGGAAAATATCTTTATCAACCTATTCATTTCTCATTTTTAAAACAGCAGGAGATTCTGTGTGGCTTTAGCTTTTGATGCAGATATTTACACTCTCCTGACAAAGGGGTGATGTCAAACAGTAGAGGCCAGTGAGAAAAATGGAAAGTGTAAATAATACTATTTCATTAAAATGGCATCATTTCTGCATCAAGAAGCAGATGCCACTTCTTACTAACATGTTCTTACTAACATCCACGTTGTTGCAGGCCAAAAATAGACTTCCAAGTCTCATCAGGTAAATCAAATAACTATTGAGGAAATTTTAAAAAAAGTAACCATGACTTGTGTAGACAGTGGGCTGGAGGGGAGTAAGAAGGAATGTAGTTAGGAGTCTGTTGTCATAGTGACAAACTGCAAAGAACCAGAGGACCAGCTCTGCCTGAGCAAACGGTGGGGCTACGAGTGTCCCCAGACCCATCCACAAGGAGATGTCAGAAGACTAGTGAGCTCTGCCCAATCACTTCATTCTCTCCTTCCTTCTTGGAGAGAAACAAAGGGGATGCAGAAAAATGGAAATAGGGTCTGCAATATTCCTGACCGGGGAGAGAGGAAGAAACACCCCCCACATCCATTTATCTGTATAGTCCACGATTTCTGTCTCCAAAGTAAAGTGTTAGTGGCTCAGTGGTGTCCGCTTGGACACGACTGAGCGACTTCACTTTCTTTCTTTCTTTTCCTCATCTTCACCTGGAAGAGAGAGGACACAGGCTCTCCAGTCTTTTCTTGTAAGGCCTCTAATCCCATTTATGTGGGCTCCACCATCAGGACCTAATTACTCCCAAGCATGTTGGGGGCTTAGCGTTTCTTTTTTTTTTTCTTTTGAACTTTTTATTTTGTATTGTTGCCATAGTTTCAGTGAACAGCAGAGCAACCTTGTGTGCATATGCATGTATCCATTCTCCCCCAAACTCCCCTCCCATGCAGGCTGCCACCTAACATTGAGCAGAGTTCCCTGTGCTGTACAGTAGCTCCTTGCTGATGATCCATTTTCAATGGAGCAGCATGTACAGACTCCCCAACTCTACCTTCTGGGGGTTAGGATTTAACATATGCATTTTGGAGGGACACAAACATTCAATCCATGGCTGGACTTGGGGTGCCCCTTGGTGCCATCACAGGCACGCTCCTCCTGCCTCCTCCCTGCTGCAGTCCAGCGTGATGATGGCCAGTTTCTTTATCTCCTGGAGAATCAGGATACTATGTCCACAGCCCCAGCAGAGTAAGTAATAGATGGTTGGCTGGTGACTAATAATGTAAGCACTGCAGTTACAGGGACCCTTGGTGCCTCTTTCCTGAACTGACTAAGGGTTTGGAAAACATAGATTCATCTGTTCATCAATTTTGATATAAAGTAGGGAGAATGACAGACTCAGAACTGGAAAATCCAAAGATTTAAAATGCTTCAGGCTGGGGCTTCCCTGGTAGCTCAGTGGTAAAGAATCTGCCTGCCTATGAAGGCAAATATGGGTTTGATCCCTGATCTTAGACAATACCACCTGCTGCAGAGCAGCTAAGCCTGTTCAGTTCAGTTCAGTTGCTCAGTTGTGTCCAACTCTTTGCAACCCCGTGAATTGCAGCACACCAACTGTAATAGCTGTAACAGCCAACTGTAATAGTTGTAATAGCTTACAACTATTAAGCCTGTGACATTACTTTGCCAATAAAGGTCCATCTACTCAAAGCTATGGTTTTTCCAGTAGTCACATATGGATGTGAGAGCTGAGTGGCAAAGAATTGATGCTTTTGAACTGTGGTGTTGGAGAAGACTCATGACTCTTGAGAGTCCCTTCGACAGCAAGGAGATCCAACTGGTCCATTCTAAAGGAAATCGGTCCTGAGTATTCAATGGAAGGACTGATGCTGAAGCTGAAACTCCAATACTTTGGCCACCTGCTGCGAAGAACTGACTCATTTGAAAAGACCCTGATGCTGGGAAAGACTGAAGGTGGGAGGAGAAGGGGATGACAGAGGATGAGATGGTTGGATGGCATCACCGACTCAATGGACATGAGTTCGAGTAAACTCTGCGAGTTGGTGATGGACAGGGAGGCCTGGTGTGCTGCAGTCCATGGGGTTGCAAAGAGTCAGACACGACTGAGCGACTGAACTGACTGAAGCCTGGAAGCCACAGCTACTACAGCCCGGGGCCCCAGAGCTGGTGCTCTGCACAAGAGAGGCCGCCACAGTGAGGAGCCTCTGCATCAGAACTAGAGAGCAGCCCTTGCTCTCCGCAGCTGGGGAAAGTGCACAGCAGCAACAAAGATCCAGCCCCACCGAAAATCAAATAAAATACCACAGGCTGAGGCCAACAAGGTAAAGTTCTAGAGAGAAATTTTAAATTCAACAGGTCAGTTCCCGTTGTGCAGTAGTTCTCAAAGTGTGGCCCTGACCGGTGTCAGGACAATAGAATCAAAATAAAATCTCTGGTCAACCTAGAAAACCTCTTCACAAAGATAGAAGAGAAAGAGAATGGTTTTGTTTTGAATAAGCATTAAACCAGAAAGTGATATGAATCACAGAAAAGCTACTAAACAGATAGCAAAGATGTCAAGAAATCGCACCCATGTAGGTAGCCAGGAAAATGAGACCAATTACCTCCATGTTTTCAAGATAAAGGCTAACTGATGCTCAAGTGAGAGGACTAACTACCTTCACATGAAGGAAAAGGAATGTCTTCTATTTTTACGACAGAAGTCATCTGGGGACAGGTACCTGCTGAAATTAGGCTTTCTAGGTGGCACTAGGGGTAAACAATTGACAGTTTTGAACTGTGGTTTTGGAGAAGACTCTTGAGAGTCCCTTGGACTGCAAGAATATCCAACCAGTCCATCCTAAAGGAGATCAGTCCTGGGTGTTCATTGGAAGGACTGATGTTGAAACTGAAACTCCAATACTTTGGCCACATGATACGAAGAAGTGACCCATTTGAAAAGACCCTGATGCTGGGAAAGACTGAAGGCAGGAAGAGAAGGGGACAACAGAGGATGAGATGGTTGGGTGGCATCACTGACTCAATGGGCATGAGTTTGAGTAGACTCTGGGAGTTGGTGATGGACAGGGAGGCCTGGTGTGCTGCAGTCCATGGGGTTGCAAAGAGTCAGACACGACTGAGCAACTGAACTGAACTGAAAGGGTAAAGAACTCACCTGCCAATGCAGAAGACCTAAGAGACACAGGTTTGTTCTATGGATTGGGAGATCCCCTGGAGGAGGGCGTGGCAACCCACTCCAGCACTTTTGCCTGGAGAATGCCATGGACACAAGAGCCTCGTGGGCTACTGTCCATGGGATCGTGGAAAAGAGCTGGACATGACTGAAGGGACTTAGTTGCACGCACCCACACACACAGACACAGACACACACAGCAAACCCCACCCCCACCTCCCCACCCCCTGCCACCCTTGGAATTAGGCATCTAGACTCCCAGGAAACTGGGAGGGAGGGGTGCTACTATGCTTTCTTGATGGTTACATTCTAAGTCTTGGCTCCAGGGGCCCTTTCAAAGAGAAAATTCCTGTATTGTAAAATGGGCAAGGGGCTTACTTAGTCTTTACAAAGACCTACATACATTTCAAAAGACAGAGAATGAGCCCACAAGGGGAAGTTTTCTAAAGTTAATGATCTCTTTTTCTTTGCACCATGGAGCATTTGATATTCTTGTTACTTCTAATTTCTTTTATCCTCATACCAACAGCATCAGTATCACCTAAGAACTAGAAGTCAGAAATGCATATTCTCGGATCCCACCCCAGACCCACTCAGAAACTCTGGAGATATGGCCAGGCAGCGTGTGCTTTCTAGTAAGTCCCTCAGGATTGGGTAATGCTCCGAAAGCTTAAGAATCACTGCAGATAACTGTTGATAGCAGGCCACTTGAAAAGGATCTAGGGAAGGTGAAGGATTTCACTGAGCTTGAATAGTTATCTGTAGTATGCATCACATAGGTAGTCACTGCTCTGCTGGTCTATGACCTTCAATTAGTTGGCAGGAAATGAAGATGTCTGAAATAAATGTATTAGATGACTTAGCTTAGGCAAGGCGGTCCAATTGTAACAACGTGTGTGACAGATATGTAAAAGCAGCATTATGCAAAATGATGCTCATTGGGCTCTAGGTGCATTCTCTAGTTGAATAGATGAAGTTGCCTGAGTTTCTGGAAAATTATTAAAAGCCCAAATAAAGCCATATAAACCAAACTCAAAATAAGACACTTGTGCACTCCCCGGCCCCAGCATGAACTCTTAAATTCACCTGACTTGTAAAAATTG
>SJYC01017652.1:0-45325 GCA_006408675.1 Madoqua kirkii | reverse complement strand
AGAGAATTGATGCTTTTGAACTGTGGTGTTGGAGAAGACTCTTGAGAGTCCCTTGGACTGCAGCGAGATCCAACCAGTCCATTCTAAAGGAGATCAGTCCTGGGTGTTCATTGCAAAGACTGATGCTAAAGCTGAAACTGCAGTACTTTGGCCACCTCATGCGAAGAGCTGACCCATTGGAAAAGACTCTGATGCTGGGAGGGATTGGGGGCAGGAGGAGAAGGGGACAACAGGATGAGATGGCTGGATGGCATCGACTCAATGGACGTGAGTTTGAGTAGACTCCAGGAGTTGGTGATGGACAGGGAGGCCTGGCGTGTTTCGATTCATAGGGTTGCAAAGAGTCGGACACGACTGAGCGACTGAACTGAACTGGGTCTTCATTGCTGCCTGCTGGCTTTCTCTGGTTGCAGTGAGCAGGGGCTACTCTTGAGTCACAGTGCATGGGCTTCTCATTGCAGAGCACGAGCTCTAGGGGGAGCGAGTTCAGTAGCTATGACACAGGGGCTTAGCTGCTCTGCATCGCACGAGATCTTCTCAGACCAAGGATCAAACCCCTGTCTCCTGCACTGCAGGTGGGTTCTTTACCACTGAGTCACCAGGGAAGCCCAATTTTATTATTTTTTTAAATTTATGTATTGTGGTTGATTTACAATAATTGTATTGTACTGTACAACTGTACAATTTGTGTTAATTTGTTCAGTACAGCAAAGTGACCATTTTCATAGAATTTTCCATTATGGTTTATCACAAGATACTGAATACACTAATAGTTCCTTGTGCTATACAGTAGGGCCTTGTTGTTTATCCATTCCCTATACACTAGTTTGCATCTACTAATCCCGAACTCCCAATCCTTCCCACCCCAACCCATCCCCACACACACCTTGACAAGCCTGTTCTCCATGTCTGAATCTGTTTCGTAGATATGTTCATTTGTGTTGTATTTTAATTGCCATAACCTGTATTTAACCAAATCACACAAGAATATAATCAGAGGTTTTCATTACAGTCCTTATGTATGTCAACTGTTCACCAAGGGGGCAAGAGATGAGTTTTTCTTAATGCAAACTATCTTAACTAGGAATTTAAGCTATTTCAGTGAGACTGTACTGAATACCAGAACAAAAATCCATGGACATTTAAGGAAAGGTAGTACATACGAGTTTGGTTCCTAGAGGATTTCAAGAACTCCTTTCTCTAAAAGGACTCCGATACTTTCTTTTTCTTTCCCTTATTTGGCCCCATAAGGGAATCACAGAATTCTGAACTAAATCGTAATGATCAAGTTATGCCTTTAATTACGGAAGAAAAACTGAGGCCAAAACTAACAAGTAATTGACGTAAAAGGAAGGGAGCCAGATTATCTAATGAAGGAGAGTAAGTGACCTCAGCTCAAAGAATGGACACAGTGCCGCGTCCCCAACCCCCACCCCCCTACCCCTGCCATTCTTTTTGCTGTTAGTTGCACCCATCTTGAAAAAATACCATCTTTGCTCATTCAGGAGCAAACATAAAAATTACTCAAATTGAGTGTTCTGCCTCCTTGTAAAATGCACATGTTGTTAACACGTACTTAATTTTTAAAATTTCTTTTAACTGGAGAATGGTTGTTTTACAGTATTGTGTTGGCTTCCTGTCATATTAACATGTATTTCAAAACCATGAGGTGAAAAGTGAAAAAAGGCCATAAAACAAGAATCCAATATGCATTCTTTGCACACATCAGAACATGCACTTAGAATTTCTTTCTCACAACTGTGTTCCTGTGGAGATACACTTGGTCTTACTCATCTGGTTCTCCTGTAACCCCAAGTACGTAAAATACATATTTACGTTTTAAAAGGGAGTACTTTTCAAATGTACTGTCCAGTGCCTGGACTTCTCCGACTAAAAGGCACTATCTCTGAAACTGCTGTGGTTTCAGAACAAAGTATGTGGAAAACAGATTCCTAGGGTACAAAGGTCAATATTTGGCCGCCAGGACCGCGAACCCTGGCATCTGTCTCAGGGCCTCAGCTGTCCGTCGGTGTCCCCATGGGTGTGACAAGCTCGGGCGGGCACTTCCCAGGTGGCTCAGATTGTCCAAGCCAGTCTGCAGCAGCCTTCGCAGACTTGGAAGCTCTCGGGAAAAGCCACGCGGCAGGCGGGCCGGCGTGCCTGAGACAGCAAGTCGGCCTTCTCGCACAGCAGCTGCCGAACTTGGTCCACAAGCGCGCCTTTATCTCTCTGCAGCGCGTGGTTCGGAACCAGGACGTCGTGCATCAGGACCTCCAGCGCCTCCACCGCCGCCCACCCGGCTCCGCCGCCGGAAGTGCGTGTCGCTCGGGGGCGGGTCACGGCAGCGGCAAGTCCGGCCTCCGCGGTCCAGGCCAGGCCAAGGCCCGAGCGCCCGTAGGCAGGGTCGCCAGCATTATTGGCAGCAGACGCGGCGAGCTGAGAGTTCTGACGCCGGCGGGCGGCGGGGAAGGGAGGAAACCTAGGGTAGACTAGCGGCCGAGCTGCGGGACCGGACGCCGCGCTCGGCGGAGGAATCTGACGTCGTGGCAGTGCGCAGCGACTTCCGGGGGGCTCCCTCCGCGGGCCGGCGCGCAGGTGCTTAAAGGGGAAGCCGCGCATCCCTGGGAGGCTGCGGGTTCGCCGGCCCCTCCCGAGGTACCACGGAGTCTTCAAGCCTGAGACAGCAAGTCGGCCTTCTCGCACAGCAGCTGCCGAACTTGGTCCACAAGCGCGCCTTTATCTCTCTGCAGCGCGTGGTTCGGAACCAGGACGTCGTGCATCAGGACCTCCAGCGCCTCCACCGCCGCCCACCCGGCTCCGCCGCCGGAAGTGCGTGTCGCTCGGGGGCGGGTCACGGCAGCGGCAAGTCCGGCCTCCGCGGTCCAGGCCAGGCCAAGGCCCGAGCGCCCGTAGGCAGGGTCGCCAGCATTATTGGCAGCAGACGCGGCGAGCTGAGAGTTCTGACGCCGGCGGGCGGCGGGGAAGGGAGGAAACCTAGGGTAGACTAGCGGCCGAGCTGCGGGACCGGACGCCGCGCTCGGCGGAGGAATCTGACGTCGTGGCAGTGCGCAGCGACTTCCGGGGGGCTCCCTCCGCGGGCCGGCGCGCAGGTGCTTAAAGGGGAAGCCGCACATCCCTGGGAGGCTGCGGGTTCGCCGGCCCCTCCCGAGGTACCACGGAGTCTTCACGTTTTTTGAGCTTCCACATTCTGGATGTTAACATGTTAAGCCCAAGACCTCACATCCAGGAGGAGGCAGTTCTAATTAACACTCCGCCACCCCCACCCCGTCCCCGCCGTGCTTGCAGAATAGGCCGTCCCTTGGGGCTTCCAACCTGCCAGGAGGCTTCCGACCTCCCAGGTGCCTGACGCCTTAGGCTATCGCATCCTAGACTCCTGGCTCTATGAAGCCCTTGCTGGTTCTTTGGTAGGTTTGTGTTTTTGTTTTCCTGAGGACACAAGTAACTCAGAGTTGACACACTTACTCTGGCTATAAAGTCGAGTGGGTCGTTGGCGGAAGCTTCAGGTGTTTGAAGATGAGCTTGAACTTCAGGTGGCGCAGGGTCTGTAGACTGGAAGGGACCGTGTCGAGATTAACGCCTTCTCTGTTTGTATGAATGAAAGGAACACGGTCCATCTGGTTCAGTTCAGCCAGTTTTCTGTTCCTTCTTGAGTTAGTTTTGGTAATTGTGTTTCGAGGACATTTTTCAATTTTGTTTGGTGAACAATTATTCGTGGCATTCTTTTTATGTAAACTTTACAGTGTCATTTTCATTTCTGATTTCAGTTATTTACATCTTTTTTTCCTTCCATCTAGCTAAAGTTTGTCAATTTTGTTTAACTTTTTTCCCGTAAGAACAAGACATTTGATTTCATGGACCCTACTGTTTTTCTGTTATCTTACTTATTTCTGTTTTAATCTTTATTATTTACTTTCTTCTACTAGTTCTCTGTTTAATTTGCTCTTCTTTATCAAGTTTCTTAAAGTCTGTTATGGACCTATTTGGGTCCCTTCAAAATTCATATACTGAAGTTCTGATTCTCAGTGTGACTGTATTTGAAAATAAAAGAGGTCAAAAGGGTGGTTTTGTTTTTCTGAAGAACCCTGATGAATACATTCTTCTTTTAGTCATTTCTAATTTTTCTTTAATCAAGGGTACATTCATGGATATATTCTATAGGAAAATATCTGTCAAGTGTATTTCCTACCAAATAAAACTTTTTACAAACAAGAACCAGGGCCATTGTGTGTGTGTGTGTGTGGTTCTGTGCAGTCTCAAGATGTATTAAAAGGCTTGAAAATATATTGAATGATGGTACACACCTACTTTTGGACAGGGTTCTGTGTGTGTAGTGTCCAATTTTTTGCAACCCTGTGAACTGTAGCTTGCCAGACTCCTCTTTCCATGGAGTTTTCCAGGCAAGAATACTGGAGTGAGTTGCCATTGTCTACTCCAGGGGATCTTCCCAACCCAGGGATCGAACCCCCATCACTTAAGTCCCCTGCATTGACAGAAGGATTCTTTACCACTGGCACCACCTGGTGAGATGTAAAGTTGAAAGCTCAGGGAGAATTCTCTGGGAAAACTTCAGTGTTTGCTCTTAAGGCCTTCAACTGATTAAGTGAGGCCCACCCAAGTCATGGAGAGTTAACTGTTCACTTTAAGGTCAATAATTCTAAATGTCAATCACACCAAAAAAAAAGCCCCACCTTCACAACAACATGAAGACCAGTCTCTGACCAAACAATTAGTCACCATCATCTTGCCAGGTTGACACATAAAATCAACTACATGTATATTTAGTCATTTTAGAATTGACCTTGAAGACATTCAAAGAAGTGGCCTAGGCAACCGCGGAGATTCGTAGGAGAACTCATCTCCTCAAGTTGTTTTTTATTTGACTCACAAATCTTTTAGAAAAGAAGTGACATCAGGAATATTTCAAAACAGTTACTTCCATTAGGCAAGTAAATGCAGAACCATGTCCCTGTCTGGGTGGGGTTACTCAGAATATATTTCAAACTGCTAAAAGCAATTATAACAAAGGACACTGTGACCAGCAAATGAATGGTTGTTTTTATTTCCAGCGTGTATCTTTATCACTTGTTCATTCTCTTTGGGCCATCGTTTACAGTGACTCAAACTGTGAGTCAGGAAGTGAGCTGTCGCCTGATATCGCATTAAAAAGACTTGTGAGACTCATAAACTACACGGGCTTGATGAATGGATCACTATGGAATTGAAATAGCATTTTAAATGGTTATATTTTTCTTGCAGATATCCTCAGGAGACAGTCTTCCTGCCTCCTGGAATGAATGTGCTTTGCTTTGATGTGGACGCCGTACTAAGGTAACAGCCTGTCTTGATCATTTGTCAGTGCGTCTGGAACCCCAGCTATAGGCACCAACCTTTACAGATTTGTAGGGCAATCAGATGAGTAATGCACGTGCAAGTATTTTGGAAGCAATAAAAAATTAGAATGTTGATGATACAGGTAAGACAGTGTCTTTACCAAAGAGATTGTAAGTGTCAGAGGATTTATGAGAGGCCATTTGTTGGTTGCAAAGCTGGATACAGTGTTTAAATGAATTTTGGCATTTTGAGGTGGAAAGGATGGTTTAATTGCATTTTCGGCGCTTTCAGTGTGGGAAACAAAGCATTAAAGAATTCATTGAACTCTAGATTTTAATAGCGGAGGCAATAATATGGCTTCCGTGACTCTCAGTTTAACAAGGTTAAGTGGTCCTTTAAAGGACAGAATTCTAAGACCAACTATTTGGGTTTATTGTAAAAAAATACCAATCATGAAAAATTTTGAGAAAATGTTCTCTTACCTTCTGGCCCCTCTTTTTTAATGCATTTGTTGAAATGCTGGCACTCTCCATCCTGGCTCTTTATCTTTTCCTCCTGTGCACCTTCTCCCTTTATTATTAAAATTAGGACAAGGCTCCACTTGTTTGTATCCCAAAACTTCCAGATCTTTGCCTCCGGTTCTCTTTTTACCTCTGGACCACTATTCTCAACTGCTTCCACGTGTCAAAAGGATCAAACTAAATCTAAGTTGAAATCCTTATCTCTGCCAAAAAAGACTTGTGAGACTCATAAACTACACGGGCTTGATGAATGGATCACGTATGGAATTGAAATAGCATTTTAAATGGTTATATTTTTCTTGCAGATATCCTCAGGAGACAGTCTTCCTGCCTCCTGGAATGAATGTGCTTTGCTTTGATGTGGACGCTGTACTAAGGTAACAGCCTGTCTTGATCATTTGTCAGTGCGTCTGGAACCCCAGCTATAGGCACCAACCTTTACAGATTTGTAGGGCAATCAGATGAGTAATGCACGTGCAAGTATTTTGGAAGCAATAAAAAATTAGAATGTTGATGATACAGGTAAGACAGTGTCTTTACCAAAGAGATTGTAAGTGTCAGAGGATTTATGAGAGGCCATTTGTTGGTTGCAAAGCTGGATACAGTGTTTAAATGAATTTTGGCATTTTGAGGTGGAAAGGATGGTTTAATTGCATTTTCGGCGCTTTCAGTGTGGGAAACAAAGCATTAAAGAATTCATTGAACTCTAGATTTTAATAGCGGAGGCAATAATATGGCTTCCGTGACTCTCAGTTTAACAAGGTTAAGTGGTCCTTTAAAGGACAGAATTCTAAGACCAACTATTTGGGTTTATTGTAAAAAAATACCAATCATGAAAAATTTTGAGAAAATGTTCTCTTACCTTCTGGCCCCTCTTTTTTAATGCATTTGTTGAAATGCTGGCACTCTCCATCCTGGCTCTTTATCTTTTCCTCCTGTGCACCTTCTCCCTTTATTATTAAAATTAGGACAAGGCTCCACTTGTTTGTATCCCAAAACTTCCAGATCTTTGCCTCCGGTTCTCTTTTTACCTCTGGACCACTATTCTCAACTGCTTCCACGTGTCAAAAGGATCAAACTAAATCTAAGTTGAAATCCTTATCTCTGCCATCAGCTTCTGTTGCCAAATCTCTAACTGGGCTAATAGCGTCATTGTTGTGTTAGTTGACCCTAGGAGAAGGCAATGGCAACCCACTCCAGTACTCTTGCCTGGAAAATCCCATGGATGGAGGAGCCTGGTAGGCTGCAGTCCATGGCGTCCCTAGGAGTTAGACACGACTGAGCGACTTCACTTTCACTTTTATGCACTGGAGAAGGAAATGGCAACCCACTCCAGTGTTCTTGCTTGGAGAATCCCAGGGACAGGGAAGCCTGGTGGGCTGCCATCTAGGGGGTCGCACAGAGTTGGACACGACTGAAGTGACTTAGCAGCAGCAGCAGTAGCTGCTGGGTAAATTCCAAAATTTTAGTGGCTTAACCAAATAGATGTTTATTTCTTACTAATGTAGAGTACAGTCAGTGCAAAGAAGGTGTGAGCCTTCTTTCCAGGGAGCCAGGCTCAGAGCAGCTCTTCTTCCATCCCCATGTGTGCTGACGTCCCTCTGATGGGGGAGAGAACAGAGGACAGACTGGAAGTGATGCTCATCCTTGGCACTCATTCCTTTGACCCCAGATCAGTCACCTTGTCACATCTGACTGCAGGGGAGACTGGTTTAGGTCATCTGGCTCTGCGCTCAGTAAGGGCTTACCTGATCAATACTATTTAAAATTTTCAGCTTCTTCCCAACACTCGCTCCCCCTTCTCCCCCTTAATTTTTCTCCATAGCAACATTCATCCTGGTGAAAAATACCTGTTTTTCTATATGTTTGTGCTTTTGTTCCTCCCTCTCCAACGAGAATGTAAGTGTAATGAGGAGAGGAGCGTTGTCTGCTTGGTTCCCTGTCATATCATCAGGGACTGTGCTAGACCTATAAAAGGCTCAGTGTTTGTTAAAAGTGAGAATTAATGAATCCAAGTGCATATAGTGAGTAGACAAGTCGGTCTATAAGTCCAGAGCTTAGAGGAGAGGTCTTCACTGGGGCAATGCATTTGGGACTCACTAACACAGAGATAGGGTGACCATGTATCCAAGTTGGCCCTGAACAGTCTGGGCATAATTGCTAGTAGTACCCCTCCTTTACTCTTAAAAATCCTCTGTTTTGAATGATCAGTTGTAGAGTTCTAAAAATTTGTGATAAATAAAACCATAGAACTGGATGGGGTTCCCTAGAGAAAGCCTGTAAAGTAAAAACAGAAGAGGATCCAGGAGGAGCCTGGGTTCCTTAGGAACTTAGGTTCCCTAACTTTTAAAGCTCAGAGATAAGGGAGGAGTCAGAGAAGGAAGGAAAATCACAGAATCACAAAGCCAAGAAAAAAAGAGTGGTTCCAAAAGGAAAGTGAGAGATTGATCAAGTCAGAGTCTACTGAGAGCTGGAGTTAAGGTGAGGACTGAGAGACGCCCGTGAGAGGCTTGGAAGTCAGGGAAGACCTCGGCAATAGACCTCGTGGTGGAGTGATTAGGGCCCAAGCCAGGCTGATGCAATGGAGAGAGGAGAGAGAAGGAAATGGAGACAGCAAGTTCTAGAAAATCCAGTTCGTTTGGTTGTGAATATAAGAGAATGGGCAAAAATTCTGGGTCACCCGTTCAGCAGATTGAGTGTGTGCTCAAGGCAAAGCTCATAGCAAAACAAATATGCAAGAATTTAGTACTTGACAATTTGAAACAATGAACTAAAGGAGTCATTGCCAACAGCTCACAGTTCTGTTGGGCCTTCTGTTCATTGTTTTAATGTTGACTTTACACGTGGGAGAGGGTACCTGAGTACTCAGTCCACTGAGCAATCTGGTCTGGCCCTGAATGTGGTCACAGTGGAGGTGGGAGTGGCCTTGAGAGAGAATGTTTTCTGTTTTTGTTGGAAGAGATTTGAGCTGAAATGTTGCTGGGCAGGATCCAGGTGAGAGGGACCAGTAGAGCACAGGAGAGGCAGAGAAGATGGATGGTAGCATTTTACCTGGGCAGGTGGGAGGACAATGGGAAGAGTGGCCAGAGATCAAAGGGTATGGACCAGCTGTAACTGGAAGGAAGGAGGAGGATCTGGGCTCATGTACAGCTGGGTTTGTCCAGGTAGACATGGGCAGAGAGAATGCTGTGGCCGAGGTCTTAAGTGTCCTGAGAAGGAGGAAAGACCACCTGTGTGTGCAGGAGGTGTCTGTCTGTGGTTTAGGGCAGGTAGAAGAGGGAGAAAACCACCAACCAAGGAAACAACGTCAAGGGTGCTTTTGAGGTTGGTGATCATGAATCATCGACCGACACGTCTTCAGTTACCCAGGTGATACAGGAAATCACAGGCTTTTTCTTTGATGGACCAAAACCACCGAGAGAGAAGTATTTAAGAAGGACGTTATCTTCCACTTGTTTTTTTGTTTTTTTGTTTTTGCTATGCCATGAGTCAGCATAAACGTGGGGAAAGTAGGGATCGTTAGGAAAAAAACATTCTGGAAGACATTCACTCTGTTTTGTTTTGTTTCTTCTGCAGGAATGAGTGGGGTTGATACTCAGGTTTTCCTGAGATGCAGGTCTCACTGGACTGGGTGAGAGTCAGGGGGCCTGGGTCACAGTCCTGGTTCTGTTGGAACCACATGAGCCTCTCTCTCTGAGTTCTGGGTTTCTCACAGAAAAGCTGTAAACAGATGATCCTGTTTTCCTTCCGCTTCTAGAATCTGTGAGTCTATGATGTTCTGTCTCCATCTCAGCTGCCTCCAGCTGACAGGCAGGCGTGTAAGTGCTAGGCTTCATTGTGGAGCTGGGAGAGTTCTTACAGGTCACCTGAGCCTGGATTTGTGCTCCGAGACACTGGCTTTGGAGGGGATCTGATGAACTTCTTGCTGAGTGGAGTTTCGAACCCATTAGCAGATGAGGCCAAGGAGTCAGGCCAGGCTAGATTAAAACATTGTTTTATTACTGGTCAGTCTGATGCTGGAAAATATGGATTAGAGGAGCAGGCCAACAGGCTCTGTGATGCTGAATTCCCAGATGAGGTCATTGCACCCAGGAATACGGAGTGTGGAACATTGTAGGTCTTCCCGCATCATCCCTGAGGGTGTGATCACATGGGGAACAGAGGAAGACACAGACTTTGTGCAGGCCTCCGGCTCCCTGGAGGCCAAGGGAGGAAGCAGGGTCAGTCAGCAAGTATCAGGTTCTCTCCTCAGCTTACCACTCAGAAAAGTTATTTCTTGTAGGGAGAAATAAGGGTGCAGCAGAGAGGGAGAGGGGGGCTTCCCTGGTAACTCAGTGGTAAAGAATCCTCCTTCAAGCAGGAGATGCAGGAGATGCAGGTTTGATCCCTGGGACAGAAGAGTCTCTGGAGGAGGAAATGGCAACCCACTTCAGTATTCTTGGCTAGGAAGCCTGATGGACAGAGGAGCCTGGCGGACTACAGTCCATGGGGTCACAGAGAGTCGGACATGACCGAGTGTGCAGGCATGAGAAGGAGACAAGGAAGGTGGGAGACAGATAGAGAAAGAGCAGGATTTATGGGAATGGGCACCATCCTTTCCAAGGTTTATAAGAAGTGTGTGAACTCAAAGTGTCTGCATGGCAGGGCAGTTTTGGTCATATAATACACACATCGTGTATGTATATGCATATGTGTGGGGTACATACAGATTAAGTGGGCAACAACGTTATTTTGTTCAGATGTAAATACATGTGAAGATACTGGCAGTGTGTATATCTTCCTTCTGTGTTGAGGTGGCTGTTCATTTAAAATCTCAGATATCAGACCAGGGTCAAATGAATGCTTTTCTGTGGACAGAGGCTCGGATGTTTGTGGGTATTTGTCCATTAAGCTTTACCTTTACACGTTTGTTTGTTTGTTTTTCTTTTTCTTTTTGGCCACACTGCATGGCATGTGGCATTTCCCTGACCAGGGATTGAACTCATGCACCCTGCAGTGGAAGCATGGAGTCTTAACCACATCAAATAACTATGAAATACCAAGTTAGGGAAGGGGCGATAAGAAAAATGAATCTAGGATCCTGTTAGAAAATAAATGGTGTGTATATTTGTGTGTATGTGGTAGTAGTTGGTGGTTACACATACCAAGGTTAGTTAGACAGGAAAAACCTCTCCAGGAGTGATACCTAAACTTGAATTGGGATGAGAGAGACACAGGTGTGTGGGGGATGGAAGGAAGAGCATTTCAGTTGGCCAAAACTCGGTGTGCATGTCCTCAAAATGGATTAAAGATCTAAACGTAAGACTAGAAACTATAAAACTGCTAGAGGAGAACATAGGCAAAACACTCTCCGACATAAATCACAGCAGGATCCTCTATGATCCACCTCTCAGAATACTGGAAATAAAAGCAAAAATAAACAAATGGGATCTAATTAAAATTAAAAGCTTCTGCACAACAAAGGAAACTATAAGCAAGGTGAAAAGACAGCCTTCAGAATGGGAGAAAATAATAGCAAATGAAGCAACTGACAAACAACTGATCTCAAAAAGCAACAACTGCAGCTCAATTCCAGAAAAATAAAAGACCCAATCAAAAGATGGGCCAAAGAACTGAATAGACATTTCTCCAAAGAAGACATACAGATGGCTAACAAACACATGAAAAGATGCTCAACATCACTCATTATCAGAGAAATGCAAATCAAATCTATGATCCACCTCCCAGAATACTGGAAATAAAAGCAAAAATAAACAAATGGGATCTAATTAAAATTAAAAGCTTCTGCACAACAAAGGAAACTATAAGCAAGGTGAAAAGACAGCTTTCAGAATGGGAGAAAATAATAGCAAATGAAGCAACTGACACAAAACTAATCTCAAAAATATACAAGCAACACCTGTAGCTCAATTCACGACCCAATCAAAAAATGGGCCAAAGAACTAAATAGACATTTCTCCAAAGAAGACATACAGATGGCTAACAAACACATGAAAAGATGTTCAACATCACTCATTACCAGAGAAATGCAAATCAAGAACACAATGAGGTACCATTTCACACTAGTCAGAATGGCTGTGATCCAAAAATCTACAAGCAAGAAATGCTGGAGAGGATGTGGAGCAAAGGGAACCCTCTTACACTCTTGGTGGGAATGCAAACTAGTATAGTCACTATGGAGAACAATGTGGAGATTCCTTTAAAAATTGCAAATAGAACTGCCTTATGACCCAGCAATCCCACTGCTGGGCATACACACTGAGGAAACCAGAATTTTAAGAGACACGTGTACCCCAGTGTTCATTGCAGCACTGTTTATAATAGCCAGGACATGGAAGTAACCTAGATGCCCATCAGCAGATGAATGGATAAGAAAGGTGTGGTACATATACACAATGGAGTATTACTCAGCCATTAAAAAGAAAACCTTTGAATCAGTTCTAATGAGATGGATGAAACTGGAGCTGATTATACAGATTGAAATAAGCCAGAAAGAAAAACACCAACACAGTATACTAACACATATATATGGAATTTAGAAAGATGGTAATGATAACCCTGTATGCGAGACAGTAAAAGGGACAAAGATATATAGAAAGGACTTTTGGACTCCAAGGGACAGGGAGAGGGTGGAATGAGGTGGGAGAATGGCATTGAAACATGTATACGATCATATAAGAAACGAATCACCAGTCTGTGTTCGATATAGGATTCAGCATGCTTTGGGCTGGTGCATGGGGACCATCTAGAGAGATGAGATGGGGTGGGAGCGGGGTTCAGCATTGGGAACTCATGTGCACCTGTGCTGTATTTGTATCAATGTATGGCAAAACCAAAACAGTATTGTAAAGTAAAATAAAGTAAAATTTAAAATCTTAAAAAAAGTAAAATCTAAAAATTAAAATAGCATGCATTTAATAAGCTGCATGAATACAAATAAATTAAGATTGTGCAAGACAGTATATATAGATAAAGGAGTACGCAAAGAAGGCTCCAAATTTTGAACGTTCATTCCTGGGAAAATGATAGCCTCATTTGGGAAATATTGGTGGCAGAAGATATGTGAATCTGAATGTAATGCACTTATTTTTAGATCCTTCATTTGAGTCTCTGACAGAATTATTAGATGGAGATAATGCTGCATCAGAAACTGGTTGAGACACCCCTATTATGTTAGCTCTTATTCTTTCCACCCATCCAGCTGGTCTCCTATAGTTTTTTTTTTTCCCCTTCTCTTTCTTACTTAATTGCACTCTGATACTGATTGCCCTCTAGTTAAAGTTGTACACTGCACTTGATGTTTACTTCTACAAGACAACATTCCCCAACCCTCCTTTCTTTTGTGGGCATCCTTCATTACAGAAAGAAGAGCATAGAACCATACCTTAGAGGACACCAGAACCTGTTCTGGAAACACTTGACACCAGCTCTAAAAATCTCAGTGTCTCCAGAAGGAAAGAAGAATGCAAAACTACTTCAGCCCTATCTACAGGCTTATTTCCCACCGTGACACTATAAGACCACTTGCTGTATTCTGGGTTTTGGGTAGCACAGTTTTGAGGACCTTAGGCTGGCATGGCCCCTTTGCCTTACAAAGTAATAAAGTTGCTCTGTTCTACTCCAAAGCTCTGTCTCCACATTTCTGCTTGGCACCAGTGAATAAGATCCAGGTTTTCAGCAAAAATAACTAGCAAAACATTGATCTTACATCTCTTTTCACACCCTTGAGACCTTTGTTTACTTGTGTGGGATTGGATATAGTATTACCACATTGTATTGTGGCTATTTTATGTTTTCCTCACTAGTAAGTGACCTTGAAAATTTTGTCCAACCTTACAATTTTACAACTTTACAAAATCCAAGCTATGTGTTTATTATTATATTCCATGTTGCCTCTGAATATAACTACAATGTCAGTTTTCCTCATAACTTTTAACTAATACTTTAACCACCTAACAGTATACATATTGATTCTTATTTGTATGGAAGGAAATAGGCAACCCACTCTAGTATTCTTGCTTAGAGAATCCCATAGACAGAGGAGCCTGGTGGCCTTCAGTCCATACAGTCCCGAAGAGTCAGACACGACTGAAGCACACAACACTATGACAATAATGTGACAGAATTTATACCACCATTATGAAATGCAATTAAATTTCCATCCTACCAATCACTGACCTGGGGTGGGGCAGGTCTTCCTTCATTGTGAATCATGAAGTATCTGGAATACAACAGATTAAAATAATATTGTTTGAAGTAAAATGCAGAGATGCAATGTAAGGAATACTGAAATGCTTGATGAAATAGAAGGAAAACATACTGATTTGGTTTTCACATTGTTATACCCCTTTAGTTCATTTAACATTTTTGCATTCAGTTCAGTTCATCCACTCAGTCACGTCCAACTTTTTGAGACCCCATGAATCGCAGCACGCCAGGCCTCCATGTCCATTACCAACTCCTGGAGTTCACTCAGACTCACACCCATAGAGTCAGTGATGCCATCCAGCCATCTCATCCTATGTCGTCCCCTTCTCCTCCTGCCCCCAATCCCTCCCAGTATCAGAGTCTTTTCCAACGAGTCAACTCTTCACATGAGGTGGCCTAAGTACTGGAGTTTCAGCTTTAGCATCATTCCTTCCAAAGAAATCCCAGGGCTGATCTCCTTCAGAATGGACTGGTTGGATCTCCTTGCAGGCCAAGGGACTCTCAAGAGTCTTCTCTAACACCACAGTTCAAAAGCATCAATTCTTCGGTGCTCAGCCTTCTTCATAGTCCAACTCTCACATCCATACGTGACCACAGGAAAAACCATTGCCTTGACTAGACGGACCTTAGTCAGCAAAGTAATATGTCAACTTTTGAATATACTATCTGGGTTGGTCATCTTTTCTTCCAAGGAGTAAGTGTCTTTTAATTTCATGGCTGCAATCACCATCTGCAGTGATTTTGGAGTCCCAAAAAATAAGGTCTGACACTGTTTCCACTGTTTCCCCTGTGTCCCCATCTATTTCCCATGAAGTGATGGGACCAAATGCCATGATCTTCGTTTTCTGAATGTTGAGCTTTAAGGCAGTTTTTGCACTCTCCATTTTCACTTTCATCAGAGGCTTTTTAGTTCCTCTTCACTTTCTGCCATAAGGGTGGTGTCATCTTCAAATCTGAGGTTATTGATATTTCTCCCAGCATTCTTGATTCCAGCTTGTGTTTCTTCCAGTCCAGCGTGTCTTATGATGTATGCATTAGGATACTATATAATGTTTATTAGGTATCTTTTATACATATACACCCTCCCTTGAGGCATTTTGAGAGTAAATACAGAACTATAATGCTTATTTTTTATTAGGTATGTAATTAAATCGATAAGCCAAGCAGAACAAAACTATATAGAAAATCTAGATATATTTCTTTATATTGTTCCTTAAAAAAAAATGGCCAAGGATATCCTGAACCTAAGTTTACAACAGATAGGCTCATTTAACTACATTAGTTTATGGATTTTAAAACCTTTTAGATTCATGGTGCTGTTTTTGTTCTAAGCATAAGTAGCTTTCTTTTGGGTAGTCTTATTTGCCAGGGTCCAGCCCCGGTGGATCCAGGGTGATTCGAAGATGGGGACAGAATCAGTGTCCTAGGAAAAAATTTAGAGATTAGAAATGGATAGTGTAGTAGGAAATATTAGTAGAGAAAAAGAGGCTAAATAACTTGGTTTACATGGAATACCAATCACCACCTACATAGGCCACAGGCATCTTTCCGTTCTCCCGAAGGAGAGGAGGCACTGAGGCCTCCCCAGTCTGACCTTAGACACCCCAGCAAAGTTAGTAGGCTTGGTGCGGACCCTCATACCATATGGGAATTCAGCCAAGGAAACGAGGAGCAAGAAAGAAATGACATGGGGGAATCAATCTTTCCAGAAACTGATCTGATTTCTTTATTTTTCAGGTTTGTTTATATACCTTTTGTTATACATAGGGATGAATACAGAGTTATGCAGAGGTCAGCAGACTTGACGCTTGTCACAATCAGGTGCTTCATATAAAATTATACAAAGTTCTTATGGGTTTTTACATCATCTTCTGGCCATGAGGTCTGCTGAAATTTTATGACCCTTTCTGATACTGGTGAGTTACCCAGAAAACTTATTTTTCCAGGGGTGATTTTTTCTTAAATCAGGCTCCACCCTCCAAATAAAGTTGCATTCCTATAGGGTGAGGGTACGGAGAAGGCAATGGCACCCTTCGCCAGTACTCTTATCTGGAAAATTCCGCGGACAAAAGAGCCTGGAAGGCTACAGTCCATGGTGTCACTGAGGGTTGGACATGACTGAGCGACTTCACTTTCACTTTCATGCATTGGAGAAGGAAATGGCAACCCATTCTAGTGTTCTTGCCTGGAGAATTCCAGGGATGGGGAGCTTAGTGAGCTGCCGTCTCTGGGGTTGCACAGTGTCGGACACGACTGAGGTGACTCAGCAGGGTGAGTGTGTAGTGAGTTACAACTAGGAAAGGAATTTACTTAACCTAAGGTTAACATGATTAATCTTAAAGGTTAATACTTATTTCTCCTATATGCTAGTTATATTCATTATAAGGGCAGGGAATATGGAGATTTAGCAGCAAACATCAGTCCAATAAATGAAAATCCTTCACCAATGTTTCCCTTAAGATCTATTTAGTCTTAAGATAGTGATAAAGTTACATTTTTGCATAGCAAGGACTCAGTGATTTATAACAAAGTTCAGTGATCTATAACAAAATAGAAAATCCATTAACTCAAAAAGTCTAGTATTGCTAACATCAAAAATTACTATATTTCCTTTTCTATATTCCAAATATATTGATTAATATATTCCCAGGTGCCTAAGGATATGGAGGCCTGGCGGCAATCATTGACTCAACAATAAGAAAAGCCCTATGCTAATACTCCACACTCTCTGTGCTGTTTATGGTTGAGAGGTTGTCACACAAGCTAGTCTGTCAGCAGAGAGGTTTGACTTGAGACACCCTTGTCACACCCAGGTAGGGAATTAGCAGTAATTATTGACAGGACAAATGAAAAAATCCTTCACCAATATAATTCCTAATCAACCCACTAATACTATATTAATAATCTTCTAACTTCTCAAAAGAATCTGTATTTAGAAAGTTTTAAAGCATCCTGTGCCTGTCATAGTTGAGAGGCTATAAACAATCACATGTGTCCGGACGAACCTGATCAGGCAGGCCAGAGAACCTTCAGAGTTCATAAGTTGAAACACTCTTGTCACGCCCAGGAATTTTTATTAACTGGAGCTGCAAGTTAACTCCTTCTCTGAGAGAAATGGTTATGGGGGAGAGCCCCCATAAAGTACTCTGGTTTGAGGGATAGATGCTCGGGAACAGGGGTTTTCCTAAGGCTTGATCACATCTTTGTGTATGCCAAGCTTCCCTCCTCATGACCTTTGCCATGGGCAGAGTTCCTCACACTGGCCCCTAGCACTTATTCATTCTTCTTTATGTAACTGAGCCTTTAAATATGTGACTTAAAAGTCACCCAAGGTTGACACAAACCTTGTTAGAAGTATCTATGGGCTAGAAGCATCTATGGGTTTGACTTAGCTTTAGAAGTAAAAAGATGGCACTTTCTTATTTGCCTTAATTATGTCAGTCTGCAGGTAAATAAAATTATTTTAATTACCTTACAATGAGCATTGTAATGTGAAATCTGCAATGTTAATCAGTTCTTTATCTGCATAGAACATTGTATTCTAAATGTCTGGAAAATGCTTATAGGAGTTGAAAAAGGAAAATTATATATATTAACTCAATTGAATTATAATACACAAAGTACTTTAAGTTAAATAAAAAGATTTTAATGCTGAATCCAATTCATACTAGCAAAATGTAACCTTATGAAATGTAATATCTGAATCTTTTCTACAATAAGGAAAATAAAATGTCTCATAGACATTTTAAATAATAAATAATAAAAATCAATTTATACCAAAGTTGGCCTCTGCAGTGTATTATGTGTATTGGCAGTGTTTTATCTCTGTATTTTAATGTAATAATGAAGAGTCTGTTCTTTTTATCTTTGTTGACCAGAAGAAACAGATAAATCAATAAATAGTGTGTGCATTTGTAAGTACAGGCGTGGGAGCTACATATAATCATGTGGAGAAACAGGCTTGCTGAGAAACTGTCACAGAAGACTGAAATACCATCCTTCAGGGGCACCTTGGACAGTTAACTTTTCCAGAATAAAGAAGTATCTCCGCTGATACAAAGTATGCAGGAATTATCAAAAACTAATTATGTAATCTTTTAAAATGGAAACATATTTAGAGATAGTCTTAATTGTTCCTGAACATATGTGAGCTTAATTATAAAAGGTCTGTGGTGTAGCAAGACTTTGCCTTTATCTAACAGAAACTATCTCCAGTTATGTCCTATGTGGAAAATATATCAAGTAAAAGGCAACAACTACTCTTAAGTTCTATATACTTAACTAAACAAATCAGAAAAACCAAAGGAATTCAAGAAAGAGAATACCTCAGTAAAAATACAGGGTGCTGGCCCCAGATAGCTGAAATGCATGTGAAAGAAATCAATAATCCCAGACTCTTAACATCTTCCCATGCAAGAAATAGAGCTAAATTACTTAATAACTAACCATAATCTTTGATATTCAGACTGGTCTGCCCTCTTTGTTATGAGCTTCTATATATCCCTACTCCTTTTTTGCCTCCTTGGAGCAGTCTTCCGGGGCTACTTGATATGCTTTCTCTCAGGCTTGAAGTCCGAATATTTCAAATAAAACACTCTCTGCTTTCAGTCTACTTACAAGTTGTGACTAATTTTTAAGTCAACACTCTGATAACATTTTAAAATACTTTCAGATTGTTAACTGATATTTCTGTACTAGGCATCTCCAAACTAGCTTCATACTATATCTTTGAGAAACCTTCAAAAACTTGAAGTCAATTAATAACATGTTAAAAAGCTATTGTATACAATTTTTCTAATCATTCCCATAAGTACATGAACGTAGAAACACGTCATTAATTAAAAAGCCAGCACTAATCCAGTAATCATAATTCTTGAGTCATAACTATTGCCCTAATTTTTATCTCGAGAGATATCGGCTGGGGAACGGGGAATAACAGCTGTATTTAATGCATTCTATATATGCTTCCTCCTTGGAAGGAAAGTTATGACCAACCTAGATAGCATATTCAAAAGCACAGACATTACTTTGCCAACAAAGGTCCATCTAGTCAAGGCTATGGTTTTTCCTGTGGTCATGTATGGATGTGAGAGTTGGACTGTGAAGAAAGCTGAGTGCCGAAGAATTGATGCTTTTGAACTGTGGTGTTGGAGAAGACTCTTGAGAGTCCCTTGGACTGCAAGGAGATCCAATCAGTCCATCCTAAAGATCAACCCTGGGATTTCTTTGGAAGGAATGATGCTAAAGCTGAAACTCCAGTACTTTAGCCACCTCATGAGAAGAGTTGAGTCATTGGAAAAGACTGTTGCTGGGAAGGATTGGGGGCAGGAGGAGAAGGGGACGACAGAGGATGAGATGGCTGGATGGCATCACAGGTTCAATGGACATGAGTTTGAGTGAGTTCCGGGAGTTGGTGATGGACAAGGAGGCCTGGCGTGCTGCAATTCATGGGGTCACAAAGAGTCGGACAAGACTGAGCAACTGAACTGAACTGATATATGTTAAGGGAACATTCTTATTTATATTATCAAACATACAAATGTTATAATTGTTAATTTCTTAAATTGGCAAAATTATATGGATTCTGTTCTGCATAAAACTGGACCTGTTGAGTCAGAATTTTAGAAATAAAGAAATAAAAGTAGCATAAAAGTCCTTTCTGTAACTCTTCTGTTATACAAATAAAGCAAAGAGAAAAGCTAAATGACAAGATCATTTCAAGTTAATGTGTTATTTATAATTCCCTGATATTGAAAATGCAGTTGTTTCTAATTAATGTGTCAAAAACACTGAGTGTACTCAAATCTTAACTTGTGTTGAAAAGAGAATTATCTTATTCTTGTGTGTCCTTTTAGTTCTCACATTCTCTCTGCCCTTCTCTTTACAGCTCTGGCTTTTTGGAAATGGTTCACACCTATCATTCAACATTCTTACGCACCATTTAAAACTGTCACAAGGTGCACCCTTTATACTTGAGATGAAAATGCCTAAAGCTGTTAAGCTTCTAAAACTGATTGTGCAAGCTAAAATGTGCAAATTTCTGTTTGTGCTAAAATATACAGAGGGAGTCCCTGGTGGGTCTCTCAGTGCCTGGAGGCACCAAGCAGTAATTAGTCACACACTACAGGAGATATCAAAAGACTGTGTCAAATACAGATTGTTGATTAAAGGGTTGAAAGATGCAGATTTCCAGTGCTATCTCTGTGATCCAATTGGGAATACCAAGCACAGAATCAATTAAGTGAGCTAAATTATTAGCCCAAGACCTTAGACTCCTGTGAAAATTATCACAAATTCTAAGCTTGTGCTTAGGCAGCTGTCCTAGAAGGATATTAAGAGAGTTGGTAGCCATAGAAGTGACTCAAATGACAACAGTGAAACAAACATGTCTTAGGTCATAAGACATGTCTCAGGTAACTGCTCCTGGCTTCTGTCCCCAGTCTCTCATAGCAACTCTTTCTGATAACCTTGCTATCAGTTGCAATGGATAATTTGCAACATATATTCTTATTAAATCCCTTATTGTTAGGGGCAGCACACTGATTGAAACTGCCCACGCTGGCCAGGCACCATAATAACCATTTGCATGAGTTGTTTTACAACACGAAATCCTGATAAGGAATACAGAACTAATAAGCCACCACCAACCGGAAGAGTTCGGGAAGGGTCAAAAGAAGATATCGCATGTCCATCCACTTCCCAGAATCCCTCTCACTAGCATCCATCTTGGCTGAGTGATGCATGTGCCACCAGGAAAGACTCTGAATTAGAATGATTGGCCAAAGACCACCCAGAAACTAATCCCATCACCATAAAACCCGAGACTGTGAGCCATGTGGCAGAGCATTCTCCTGGTTTCCCTTACCCTACTGCTCTCCACCCAAATGCCCTTTCCCAATAAAATCACTTGCTTTGTCAGCACATGTGTCTCCTTGGACAATTCATTTCTGAATGTTAGACAAGAGCTCAGTTTTGGGACCTGGAAGGGGTCTAACTTCTGCAATATTATGGCCACTGATATTTTCTACATCTTTCTTATTGAAATTTTTCCCACCTTGGCTTTGTTGATATACTGATTCAACATATTTTAATACCTACATCCTTGATACTGAGAAATTGAATTATTTTCTGCCTTATCAGTAAACAAAATATTGTAGTCATCAGTGATTGCAGCTACCACTGACAGTAGCTGGTGAGCCCTGAGCAAATTCAGGAAGGAAAGAATACCTGCCATCTAGCAGCCATCAAACTACAGTCACTCCCTATGGTGTGCCCGGAGGAGAACTCAGGATTTGAAAGCAATTCTGGCCCCACAAAGCTGAGGTCCATGTCAAAGGAATGGTTTCAGTGAACCAAGACTTTTGCATCTTCCCATACACAGGAAAGCAATAAATTCCTTCACTTGGAATATCTAGTTCTCTTTAACTAACAATCATCTTTTAATGATTCAACTACCTGCTATTTGTTGCAAAACTTCTATATAACCTAGGTCCCCTCCTAACCACCTTGGAGCAGTTCCCTCAGGGTTACTTGAGAAGCTGCTTCTTGGTCTTGAAGTCTAAAACTCTCCATTAAATAAAACATAACTCAGTTTTGAGGTTATGAATATTTTTAAAGTCTACAATATTATCTTTAGTATGCACTTCATGAAAATGGACCTTTAATCATCATCATCACTATTAGAAGTATTAATATGCATTAGTAGTTTAATAACACTTCTAAAACAGTCTAAAACTTGCTATACCCTAGATACTCCATTAAGTGTCAACTAACAATGTATAACATTTGGTCCTTGAGTAGTTCTAATAGTTACATCCCACATCAAGTCAAAATTAGTATCTGCCTACCGTCTTTACATCTATTAAAACATGCCATTTTTCTTTATATCCTTCTAAATACCACTACCCTAGTTAAAGTCCTTAACATTTATCACATAACCTGCTCCTATCAAATTTTTCTGTCTCTGCTCTTATCCCTCTTCTAATATATTATCTACATTAAAACTGACATCAACATAAAGGTAAAATATAATAGTATATGACCATCTCTCAAATAAGTATAATAACATTTAAAAATCTTTATATATCCCAAATGTCTTACAAATTAACTCCAAATCTCTCTCCACATAAATTTCTTAATCTAGACAATGGAAAATGAAAACCTCAAAAGTGATTCAAATTCTTAGTTTCAAATTGCTTATGAAATGGTGCTGCTATGTTTTAAAAAGATTACATGTGTTAAAATAAATTGCAAAAAGGAGATTAAACCTGAGAATTCCCTAAACAGACAAAACCATTTAAGCCTCATTAGCAAAATTCAGTTTATCTTACTTTGCAAAATAAGTAAAACAATTTGGGTCACTTCTTGTAAATGCCTCTGAAAATCATAAATGAAACTTAAGCTGTCCCCCAAAATTGGCATAAGGCACCTGCTACCTTTAACCAATCCACTATCACTAGAAAAACTCTTAATAATATGACCAGTCATTTTTAAGAATAAGCAGCTTCTGCGTTTTCACTTGGAGAAGGAAATGGCAACCCACTCCAGAATTCTTGCCTAGAGAATCCCAGGGAAGGAGGAGCGTGGTGGGCTGCATAAGCTGTCTTACAACAATATATCTCTGTGTGTCATTTCACTGTTGGTTTAACAGCTTCCAGTTCATGAGCTATTCTTATATGCACAAGAATATGAGCCAGTGGTTCATACTGTTCTACTGAGTTCTACTGAGCCAGTGGTTTTAATTTTGCTATTTCTGGATTTTTTTTTTACACATGGAAGAGTTTGCTTCACTTAAAATATATTCCAAACCAAATATCAAACTCTGGCTGGAATCCAAATTTGACAGTGATAAGCATTTTGAAGTTTCTTAACATGTCCTCATCAAATCCAGGTGCCTCCACTGTTTTCTTTAATCCTTTCATAAATAACAGGAATTAGTAATGGGGAATAGAGCTGGCATCATCCACAATTTTGGAGATGATGCTATCAAAATAAACAACTTAAAAATCAAATGAAAATAGGTATTTGCTATTCATGGAACTAGATTTCTGTAACATTATTTTGCTTGAAAGAGTTTAAATTCCTTCTGACCTTAGACTTTTCTAAATCTTCATTCTTAATTGAGGGCCATTACATCATATTTTAAATCCAGCATAAATGTGAATATATTTCCAATAATCCATGGATCTCACCAATTTCCTACATTTATTTAAGCAATGAACCCCTGCACCTGCATCTCAGATATGCACAGCAGGACAACTTTTTGCTAAATTTAGCATGAAGATTAGCAGTCAGAATCACCAAAAAAAAAAAAAAAAGAATCTTATACAAACATATAAGTTATCTGTGAAAAATAAAATATCTAAAGTGTTAGAGGTTTTCTTTTACTTTTTCACTTAAATATGGAAGGGATGAAAATTTTGAACTGAGGAATTTTGAAGGATATTGGATGAATAACAAATATAATTAATTTCAATAAATCAGTTTAATTTGTTATGTGCAATGTGCTTTTCTTGGGGATTTCCATTTTTTAAAATGTTTATATTATAGTTCATGGACTCAATCAGCAGTCTATTACTACTGTTTAAAAGGCAAACCTATAAAGTAATAACAGAGAGGCAGAACAACAGATCAGGTATGTGCAGACTAGGCATCAGCTATATCTCATTTGGAGAATATAAACTCAAAATCATTTCAGGTCTTTTATTCTGATTTCAGCTGTTGCCCAAAATAGCAGGTTTCCTTCTTGCCTAGAGGTGCTTTCCTGAATACAAATTTTCCCTGTAGGCCATGTTTGACATCTTAGGACTGTGATCCTTTGGACATCATATAAACAGACATGACGACTCTTGCCCTGGAAAGGTGTGGAGGTTCTATTGTGTTTCATCATGTAAAGAAAGCCCTGGTTGCTGACTCTGTACAGTAAAAAAAAAAAAAAAAAAAACGCCGAGCAGCATCAGTGTGGACTAGTTGGAAAGAATTCTGATCCAGAATTGAAGACCTGATTTCTAAAACTCTTTTTAGAAAGCCAGCCTATGTCTAGCTTTAACATTGGATTGTCCCTCAGGATGCTACTCTACTTAAAATGAAATGGTGCAAAGCTCTCTTTTCCATAGAATAATTTACTGTCAATGTGGGAAAGGGCTTCCCTGGTAGCTCAGATGGTGAAGAATCTGCCTGTAATGCAAGAGACCTGGGTTTGATCCCTAGGTCTGGATTAACATTGGATTGTCCCTCAGGATGCTACTCTACTTAAAATGAAATGGTGCAAAGCTCTCTTTTCCATAGAATAATTTACTGTCAATGTGGGAAAGGGCTTCCCTGGTAGCTCAGATGGTGAAGAATCTGCCTGTAATGCAAGAGACCTGGGTTTGATCCCTAGGTCTGGAAGATCCCCTAGAGAAAGGAATGGCAACCCACTCCAGTATGCTGGCATGGAGATGCCTTAGAGGAAACTGATGCCCTACAGTCCATAGTTCAGAAAGAATTGGACATGACTAAGCAACTATTTATTTGTAATGTGGGAAAGTCACCTATTACATCTTAAATTTGATTTTACCCTTTGTCTTTTCCCTCTAAAATTTAACCTATCATATCGCTATACCCAGAATTTATCTGGTATTCAATAAACTATTTTTGAATAAATGAATATAGAAAGTCTCATCTTGTTGGACTATCTTCATTTCTTGGCAACAAACTCACCTTAAGTATCTATTTCCTAAACTATGCCCTGGATCTTCCAGTTGTAAGAATCATTGTATGTTAGATATCTAAACACCAATATTCATTCAATACCCATTGAATTGATATTTACTAATTGCCTACCACATACAAGCACTATTCTAGGGATAAAAGAAAGTGCTGCTGCCTTGTGAAACTACACATATTCTGGTAAGAAAGAGAAAATGCCAATAAATATAGTATACTTTCACTAATTGGAATTAACACAATGAAGAAATAAAAATATATAAAACCATATGAAGAGATTATACTACGGAGAAAAAGGAAGGAAAAGGTATAAAGCATGATGGAAAGAGTGGCTGTTTTAAAAGTGAAGGTGGTCAAGGAGACATCCTATACAGGTGACTCTGGTCAGAGACTTATGGAAGTGATCAGTAAGCTGTTAGTACATATTGAGAAATAGAATTCCAAATAGATAAGAAAGTGTAGAGTCCTAATGACTGAGGATGTTTAAAGTATCAAAATGAGGCCAGTGAGACTAAACAGACTGGCCAGGTATGGTGGTGGTAGGACATGAGGCAGAGAGATTGGCAGGGAAAATACAAAGTAGAGTCCTGGTCTTAGTTAATCTAATGTTAACAGATTTCATAGGTAAACCTGAAATATCTGTAGATTAACCCCAGTTTTCTCAATAGGCCCATGGTAGGAGTAGGGTAGGGGTGTCACTGCTCCATAAAGACTTTAAGGTTTTTCTATGTAGAGGATCATGTCATCTGCAAACAGTGAGAGTTTCACGTCTTCTTTTCCAATTTGGATTCCTTTTATTTCTTTTTCTGCTCTGACTGCTGTGGCCAAAACTTCCAGAACTATATTGAATAGTAGTGGTGAAAGTGGGCACCCTTGTCTTGTTCCTGACTTTAGGGGACATGCTTTCGATTTTTCATCATTGAGGATAATGTTTTCTGTGGGTTTGTCATATATAGCTTTTATTATGTTGAGGTATGTTCCTTCTATTCCTGCTTTCTGGAGAAGTTTTATCATAAATGGATGTTGAATTTTGTCAAAGGCCTTCTCTGCATCTATTGAGATAATCATATGACTTTTATTTTTCAATTTGTTAATGTGGTGAATTACATTGATTGATTTGCAGATATTGAAGAATCCTTGAATCCCTGGGATAAAGCCCACTTGGTCATGGTGTATGATCTTTTTAATGTGTTGTTGGATTCTGATTGCTCAAATTTTGTTGAAGATTTTTGCATCTATGTTCTTCAGTGATATTGGCCTGTAGTTTTCTTTACTTGTGGCATCTTTGTCAGGTTTTGGTATTAGGGTGATGGTGGCCTCATAGAATGAGTTTGGTAGTTTACCTTCCTCTGCAATTTTCTGGAAGAGTTTCAGTAAGATAGGTGTTAGCTCTTCTCGAAATTTTTGGTAGAATTCAGCTGTGAAGCCGTCTGGACCTGGGCTTTTGTTTGTTGGAAGATTTCTGATTACAGTTTCAATTTCCATGCTTGTGATGGGTCTGTTAAGATTTTCTATTTCTTCCTGGTTCAGTTTTGGAAAGTTGTACTTTTCTAAGAATTTGTCCATTTCTTCCAAGTTGTCCATTTTATTGGCATATAATTGCTGATAGTAGTCTCTTATGATTCTTTGTATTTCTGTGTTGTCTGTTGTGATCTCTCCATTTTCATTTCTAAGTTTGTTGATTTGATTTTTTTCTCTTTGTTTCTTGATGAGTCTGGCTAATGGTTTGTCAATTTTATTTATCCTTTCAAAGAACCAGCTTTTTGCTTTGTTGATTTTTGCTATGGTCTCTTTTGTTTCTTTTGCATTTATTAAGGGGTTTGATTTAGATCATACCTGAATGGTTTAGTGTTTTTCCCTACTTTCTTCAATTTAAGCCTGATTTTTGCAATAAGGAGTTCATGATCTGAGCCACAGTCAGCTCCAGGTCTTGTTTTTACTGACTGTATAGAGCTTCTCCATCTTTGGTGGCAAAGAGTATAATCAATCTGATTTTGGTATTGACCATCTGGTGATGTCCATGCATAGAGTCTTCTCTTGTGTTCTTGGAAGAGGGTGTTTGCTATGACAAGTTCATTCTCTTGGCAAAATTCTTTTAGCATTTGATCTGCTTCATTTTGTACTTTAAGGCCAAATTTTGTTACCCCAGGTATCTCTTGATTTCCTACTTTTGCATTCCAGTCCCCTGTAATGAAAAGGACATTTGTTTTGGGTGTTAGTTCTAGAAGGTCTTGTAAGTCTTCATAGAACCATTCAACTTCAGCAATACTGGTTGGGGCATAGACTTGTATTACTGTAATATTGAATGGTTTGCCTTGGAAACAAACAGATCATTTTGTCATTTTTGAGATTGCATCCAAGTACTGCATTTCAGACTCTTGTTGACTATGAGAGTTACTTCATTTCTTCTAAGGTATTCGTGCCCACAGTAGTAGATATAATGCTCATCTGAGTTAAATTCACCTATTCCAGTCCATTTGAATTCACTGATTCCTAAAATGTCAATGTTCACTCTTGCCATCTCCTGTTTGACTGCTTCCAATTTACCTTGATTCATGGACCTAACATTCCAGGTTCCTATGCAGTATTGTTCTTTTACAGCATCAGACTTTACTTCCATCACCAGTCACATCCACAACTGGGTGTTGTTTTTGCTTTGGCTCCATCTCTTCATTCTTCCTGCAGTTATTTCTCCACTGTTCTCCAGTAGCATATTGGGCACCTACCGACCTGATGAGTTCAGTGTCCTATCTTTTTGCCTTTTCATACTGTTCATAGGGTTCTCAAGGCAAGAATACTGAAGTGGTTTGCCATTCCCTTTTTCCGTAGACCACATTTTGTCAGACCTCTCCACCATGACCGATCTGTCTTGAGTGGCTCTACATGGCATGGCTCATAGTTTCATTTAGTTAGACAAGGCTGTGGTCCCTGTGATCAGTTTGATTAGTTTTCTGTGATTGTGGCTTTCATTCTGTCTGCCCTCTAATGGAGAAGGAAAAGAGGCTTATGGAAGCTTCCTGATGGGAAAGACTGGGAGAGACTGACTGAGGAGGAAACTGGGTCTTGTTCTGATGGCTGGGGCCATGCTCAGTAAATCTTTAATCCAATTTTCTGTTGATGGGCATGGCTGTGTTCACTCCCTGTTGTTTGACCAAACTATGGTGGAAGTAATGAAGATAATGTCTAACTCCTCAAAAGGTCCCATGCATGCACTGCCACATTCAGTGCCCCCGAACATGCAGCAGGCCACCACTGACCCACGCCTCTGCTGGAGACACCTGGACACTGATGGGCAAGTCTGGGTCAGTCTCTTGTGGGGTCACTGCTCCTTTCTCCTGGGTCCTGTTTGTGCCTTCCAAAAGTCTGTTTCTTCAGTCCTGTGTACGTTCTGGTGGCTCTATGGTGGGGTTAATGGTGACCTCCTCCAAGAGGGCTTCTGCCATACCCAGGTCTGCTGTGCTCAGAGCCCCTGCCCCTACAGCAGGCCACTGTTGACCCATATCTCCGCAGGAGACACTCAGACACTTAAAGGCAGGTCTGGTTCAGTCTCTGTGGGATCTCCTGGTGTGCACAAGGTTTTGTTCGAGCTCTCCAAGCATCTCTGGTGGGTATGGGGTTTGATTCTAAATGCAATTTCACCCCTCCTAGCATCTTTCTGGGACTTCTCCTTTGCCCTTGGACATGGGGTATCTTTTTTTGGTGGGACCCAACATTCTCCTGTCAAGAATTGTTCAATGGCGAGTTGTAATTTTGGAGTTCTCGCAGGAGAAGATGAGCGCACGTCCTTCTACTCCACCATCTTGTAGAATGTTTGGTCCATATCAGGAGTGGGCAGATCTTGTTGGCTGGTGTTCCCAGGCGCTCTCACGGGAAATTGGAGGCTGGCTCCACTCTGGAGGACCCTGATTGAGGGAAAATGGAGGCCACTGCTCAGGATAAGTAGGTGGTGGGGTTAACAAGCAAGGGAGCTTGCTTAGGACTTGTCTGGGAAGTCAGAGGAGTCTGTGTGCTGCCTGTCAGAATCTTAAAGTTTATGTGGAAGCTTTAATGGGGTTCAGTCAGGCCACATGGTTCTGCTTCTTGAAAATGACTCCCTCTGTGGGCCTGGAGGGCAAGGACCACGTTCCAAGGACACCAAGGGTGAGGAGGCTCTGCATGTCCCCACCAGCTTGAAGGGCAGCCAGTGATCATGTCCTCTTGGTGACCTCCTCCACGAGAGCTGCAGTTAAACAGGACTGGGGTGGGCAGGCTAGAGCATGAGGGGAGATCGGAGCCACCCCAAGGATGGGAGGTGGGGTGCAGCAGGTGGAGAAGGTGTTTGCGTCTTACGTCAAGCTCCGTGTCACATTTCTTTATGAACTTTGTTTCGTTTGTGGGATGTTAAGATTATTTCGCTTCTCACAGGTATATAAGTGTGAACTGTAAATGTTTTCAGTCCCTCGCCTTTCTGTTTCTTTAATTAAGCAAATCAGTGAGATGAAAAAGGAACAGCAGGGACGGATGCCAAATAGGAACGACCAATAATCAAGATGGGTACATGCTTTGTGGTGCCCAGTGCAAAGTCAAATGTGGACCCTTGGGCAAAAGTTATTAAGATGTGAAAAAGATCATATGTGTGTATCTAAATCACTTTGCTGTACAGCAGAAATTAACATGACATTGTCAATCAACTGTACTCCAGTAAAGTTTTTTTTTTTCTTTTTCTTTTTAAGTGTATATGATCATCAAGACAGTGACAGTGGAGAAGTAAACCAAGGTGAGGGGCCCAGTGTGGCCGTGCAAGTTGCACCCCATGAAGCCGGCCTTGCCAACGATAGCTATCACAGATCACATTCCTTTCCAGGGAGCACCCTAAAATAGCAGGTGCTAAAATATCTCTCCTGTGGTTGGACCTCAAGATGATGTATCCCTCCAAGTGGCACAGGTTAGTGGTTTAGAACAGATCCTGTTGGTGCTCCTGTTTTTTTTGCTCTCCCACTAACTGTCTATGTGATCTTGGGCCAGTTATTTCATCCCTCAGTAAAGAAAACATTAAAAAACACCAAAATCCGTTTACCAGTCTCTCCCTTGGTAAAATGGGATCATAATATCATCTAACTCAAGGGATTGTTTTGAGGATTTAGATAATATAATGAATGTGCTCAGCATGGGGCTGCACAGTGTCCACTGAACAAGTTCTGACTAGTATCGAGCTTATGAGCATCGCTGCTGTTTCACCTACAACATAGATATACAGTGCGTCATGCACAGAGACTGCTTCAACACAGTACTGGCCCATGCCCTGCAAGATGCTTCCCAGTTTTGCCTGAATGTGTTTGAGAAAGGCTTCCCAGTGTGCCCACTTGTATGATTTTATTAAAGTAGAATGCAGAAACCTCTGAATCTTCAAAATTTGCAGTGCAGAGTTTCAGCCTTCTTACTGAGCCAGTGAAACATGTTTAAGAAGATTAAATTTTGCACAAAAATTGTGGAGAACTTTATTCCAAGGCCTGCGCACAGTCTAACTTGTGTTCTGATTTGTTATGTACAACTTATAAGAAGGCATGTTTCTCTTTCTTATTTGAGTTTTTTGGAGGGAATAGTTAAAATACATTTTAAGAAAAAAAGAAATTTGAGTGAACTTGGCAGGTCCCTCAGACTGTGGCTTCTGTCCCTGCAGCGCCTTGTGATCCTAGAATATTGGCCTCTGGCAAAAGGCCTCATAAGTGACCTCACTGACAATGGTTAATGGATATTTGTTATTAAGTGCTTAAAAAAGCTAAAAACAAACACAAAAACCTGATTGAATAAAGTTTCATCTTAAATAATGAAATGAAAATTATGAAGATAATTTTACCTTACATTCACAATTTAGATAATAATCATAACTATAATCTAATTCTAACATGGAGAAAGAGTCAGGGGTTGATTTTCCCAGTTTTTTTTATTGTGATGAAACATACCTGACATGAAACTGACCACTTTAACCATTTTTTCAGTGTATCTTTTAGTAGCATTAAGTACATTCCTGTTATCACTATCCATCTCCAGAACTCTTTTTTTCTCAGACTGAAACTCTGTCCCGATTAAACCCTAATCCCCATTCCTCCCCTCCCTCAGCCTTCTGTCTCTCTGAATTTGTCTGCTCCTGGTACCTCAGATAAGTGGAGTCATACAGTATTCATCTTTTTGTGACTGGCAAGTGTTGCTTTTTGGGAGTGTAATTTTCCTAACAAGGCTGGATGACCGCACGCTATCCTTTACTTTGTGCTTGCTCTCAAAGAACCGTCAGGAGGAGGAGGGCATTTTTGAAGAGTCATTCAGAGACTTCATCCATTGCACAAGAACACACTTAAATTTTTTTGATTGAAGTATTACTTAGACTAAAGTGCATATGTCTTAGGAATTCAGTTTGATGACCTGTTCTGTCTGGCTACATCCAGATCCAGATGTAGAACATTCAGGTCATCCCAGAGTTTTCCCTTGTGCTGTTCACAGTCAGCAACTCCTCCCTACCCAGAGGACTTTCCTGACCCTAGCTAAGTTCTTCCTGCTTCTGAGCTTCATGTAAATGGAATCACTGTTACTGTTCCTTCACATCTGTCTTTTCACTCAACACAGCATCTGCAGCGCTCGTACAGATTGCTGTTCTTTGCAGTTAACTCTTAGATATTACTGTGTGCTATTTCATGCTATGAATATACCACAATTTATTTACACTTCCTGACAGACGTTTGGGTTGTTTCAATTGCCTATTATAAATAAAGTCACTATGACCGCTCTGCCAAGAACTTTTCTTAAACTATTTTTCTTTTAAAATGCCTGTGTTGTCATCATTCTCGTAAATTTTCTTTTTCAGTTCTTGACTCTGCCACGTCCTCATTTGTGAATGCCTCCGCAAGAGATTATGTTTTCCAAAATCACATGATCAACTTTGTAAAATCCTGCATCATTTGTAAGATTTTCACATTTCCTTTGAAACCAATTTGTCCTGTCCTTTCAAATAATGCCCACATCTGCTCGTGGAAAGAACTGGCTGATGAAGACACGGGTGAAGTGGTGAGGGCAGGAGCTGGAGGTAAGCGGGCTGGGATGTTTGAAAGGCTAATATTCTGACAGTCACTTATAGGGGAGTGTGTTTTTTATGACAACTCTCTCTTCCCTCTGCAGCCTTGCAGCTGGGGGTTGGGTTAATGTGTACTCAGCTAACTAGATCCTCTTGTGTTCATCTGGAACTGACTGCTGTACAGAATCCCTAAACTTGCCGCCTGGAGGATCATCTTCCCATCCTTTGGCCTCATGCCGAGGTCTTTGATTAGTGTTGCAGGAACGCGTGATGGGGACAGTTGTCACTGAAATTACAGACAGCTGAATGGCAATTTGAATTGCATGAGCATTAAGTTAGTCTTCCTTAAGAAAGATATGCAAAGCCCGTGATTAAAATGATTTTATTCAGGCATTGGGAAGTATAGATAAATCCCCCTGACATCAACACAGCAGGAGGCAATCTGAGAACCTAATTTTAATGAATATACATTTTGACTTTTCAACTACAGGGGAAGTAGAGCAGAGGACTTATTTGGATAATCCTAATTAATAGCCCTGTGTATTAGGGCCATTGTTGGGCTATTTGGCCTCTCCAGAGAAAAGGAACCAATAGGTGTATGCATGTGTATACACACACACACATAAACACAAACACACATGAAAAGTGAAAGTCACTCAGTTTCATCAGAGGTGGCTGGTTGAGGGGCCCCCACGGAGCTCTCTGCTGACTGACAGGAGTGTGTGTTAATGCTGAGTGAATATTAGGTAACACACACACATAAACACAAACACACATGAAAAGTGAAAGTCACTCAGTTTCATCAGAGGTGGCTGGTTGAGGGGCCCCCACGGAGCTCTCTGCTGACTGACAGGAGTGTGTGCTTAATGCTGAGTGAATATTAGGTAAACCTGGAGAAGGCAATGGCACCCCATCCAGTACTCTTGCCTGGAAAATCCCATGGACGGAGGAGCGGCTGTGGTCCATGGGGTCGCTAAGAGTTGGACTTCACTTTCCCTTTTCACTTTCATGCATTGGAGAAGGAAATGGCAACCCACTCCAGTGTTCTTGCTTGGAGAATCCCAGGGATGGGGAGCCTGGTGGGCTGCCGTCTATGGGGTCGCACAGAGTCGGCCACGACTGAAGTGACTTAGCAGTAGCAGCAGAGGCAGCAGCAGGAATCTGAAATTTTGTAGGTCAGGAAAATGCAGTTGAAAGACTGAATAAAAGAACCCACGCTCACTCCCAGCTACCCTCACTCTCTCCCTCTCAGCTAATGGGTGCAGGTGTCCCTTCCCGCATGTCCTTGTGCTCTCTTACTGGTAATACTGCAGCCCTGGGTGCAGAGAGAATTCCTACATGCAAATGTGGGGATCTAGAAGTGTCATATTTCTTTATTTTCTTCCAACTGAAGTGAATATGAGTCTGAGGCAAAACCTGGCAGTCTGGAGGGAAATTCAATCACAGACATTTTGGCGACCATTTCCTGTCCTTTTGAGGCGCAAAAGTTCTGGAGGTCAAGGAGTCATCAAGGGAGACCTTCCCTTCTTCATTCTGGGGTCCTCACTGCTAATGTTCTAGACGGTGGCTACAGATTTTCTTCAGGAAATGAGACAGAAAGGCAGTCTTTCAGCAGCTCCTGTTTCTCTTCTGTCACAAGTTATTACCTCAAAAGATTACGCTTGTGCAAGTATTTTTGAATAAACACATCTCTCTGTGCTTCATAGGCTTCCCAGGTGGATGGACGAGTGTTGGATTCCAGGTAAGACCCTTTCCTGGGTTGTAATCTTATTCACAGCTTTGTCCCCAGAGTCCAGAATAGTGCCTGGTGCCTGGCGAGTGTTCATTGACTCTGCTGGATGAATGATTGAGATGGGAGAAGTAAACCTGCAATGCATTTGTATGATTCATTACTGACTATATAAGAATGTGATCTCTTTCTAAAAGTGGATTTTATTACAATGTAATGTATGTACATGAGTGTCTATAAATGATACCTGTAGAGTTAACAAATGTGTTCCTCCCCAGAGCAAGAAAGAGGATATTATCAGCATCTCAGAAGCACCTCCCGCAATTACTACTCTGCCAAGAAGTGACCCTTCTCAGAAGTCCTGCCATTACGGTTCAGTCTGATTGTCTTGAACTTCATATAAACGTAAGTGCATGACTTCTTTCCCTCATCAGTTTGTTTAGGGAGGCATGCGTGTTGGTATAGTTGTAGTGTGTTCCCTTTCATTGCAGTATAATATTCCGCCACAAGATGAAACTGGTTTATCCACTATATTGTTGATGCATATCTGGAAAGTCAAAGTGAAGTCGCTCAGTCGTGTTTGACTCTTTGTGATCCCATGGATTGTAGCCTACCAGGCTCCTCTGCCCATGGGATTTTCCAGGCAAGAATACTGGAGTGGGTTGCCATTTCCTTCTCCAGGAGATCTTCCCAACCCAGGGATTGAACCTGAGTCTCCTGCATTGTAGACAGGTGCTTTACCATCTGAGCCACCAGGGAAGTCCTGTTATAACTGGCTTTGCCATGAACACCCTTGCTTGTCTCCTGGGTGAACGTAGGTGCACAGTTCTGTGGAGTAATGCTGAGCAGCTAAGGGCATGTGGCCCAAAGCAGAGCCTGGGGAGAATACTGCAAGGCAGGTGATTTACTGAAGCAGCACTCCCTGGAGGAGCTTATAGGGTGGTGAGGGAAAGAGGAGGAGGAGAGGGAGCCAAGCCAGGCCATGGCAGGCTGGAACCCATGGAGGCCTGGTTCCGTGGGTCTCTGGGGGTGAATGGTGCTGCAAAGTCACCCCCCGAGGACTTCAGTGACTTTTCATCAGCCAGGCGTTGACTATTGGGCTCCCCACCCTGAGGGTGAGCACACCGTGATGGGCATTTTCAGGTGAGGCAGCCCCTGTCAGGACAGTCATTCTCTGGAAAAGGTATGACTTCTCAGGAGCCAGTGATCACAGAAGTTAGGCCCTGGCTTGTAAAAATGATCTGGGTAGAAATCAGCACCTACACAAGAGCTTAGGATGTGTCCTGCTTTGATGAGTGTTGCCTAACGGTTTCCAAAGTGCCTGTGCCAGTATACACATCCACCAGCATCATGGGATTGTTTCCGTTCCAGATCCTCTCCAACGCCAGGCAGTGTCCGACTTTCCCATTTTAGCCACATTCATAGAATTGCAACAGTATCTCATGTGATTTTAGTTTGCATGTTTCTGCTGACTAATGAGGCTGAGTCCCTGTTCTATTATTGCCATGTGAATATTCTCTTTGGAGAAGTGTCCATCTCCTTTGTCAGTTTTTTTCTGCTGAGTTGTCTGCCTTTGCTTACTGTGTGACTTCTTTATTCTGGTCAGTAGTCCTTGTCAAATATTTGTGTTAGAAATATCTTCTCCAGTGCTGTGGTGTGCCTTTTTACTCCACAATGTGCTGTTTGCTGAACAGAAGTTCTTACCGTAATCAAGTCCAATAAATCAACTTTCCCCCTGCGTGGTTTGTGCTGTTACGTGTCCCATTCAAGAAATTATTATCTGGCCTCAGGCCGTGAAGATATTCTGTTAGATTGCTACCTAGGAGCTTTGTTTTAATTTTCACCTTTAACAATTCGATCTACAGATCATTTGGAATTGGGTTTTGTCTGTGAGGCAGATGTCGTGTGTAGTACTATATCTGTAGTGTGAGGCAAAGCCTTAGTCATGAGTTGTGGAGCCATAGATGTGTGGTCTGTTTCTCATTCTCTGTATCGTTGTATGGGCTCTATTTGTCTATTCCAACAGTTCTCAACTAGAGTGATTTTGCCCCCTCCAGGGACATCTTGCAATTTCTGAAGGCATTTTTTTGTTGTCACGTGTGTGTGTGTGTGTGTGTGTGTGTGTATACTACTGGCAATTGACGACTAGACACCAGGGCTTCTGTGGAACATCCCACATCACACAGGACAGCTCCATAATGAAGAATCATCCATCCTCAATGCCAGCAGTGCCGAGATGGTGAAACCTGGGCCATCCCACATAATGTCACTGTGTCTTGACTGCTTACTTTTGGTCCTGCAAGCCTTCAGTTTCCTGAATCCTTTTAAGCCTGCTATGACTCTTCTTTTGCTTTTCTCCCATATACATCTTTTTTTAAAAAATTAATTTATTTTTTATTGAAGGATAATTGCTTTACAGAATTTTGCTGTTTTCTGTCTAACCTCAATGTGAATCAGCCATAGGTGTATATATATATCCCCTCTCTTTTGAAACTCCTTCCCATCTTCCTCCCCATTCTACCACATAAAAATTTGACACAGCTCATCAGTTTAAAAAAAAAAACTTGGAATTTTTATGTGATTGCACAAGACCTATATTGATTTGGGAAAATTGATATCTTTCCAATAACAGTCTTAAAATCCATGAACATTATATACTCTATTTATCTAGCTCTTCAATCTTTTTAAAATTTTGTTAATTTTTTATATTTTCCTCCATAAATATCTTGCATCTCTTTTATTAGATTTATTACTGGATATTTGATACTTCTATTGATATAGAAGAGGAACTAAAGAGCCTCTTAATGAAGATGAAAGAGGAGAATGAAAAAGCTGGCTTAAAACTCAACATTCAAAACACTAAAATCATGGCATCTGGTCCCATCGTTTCATGGCAAATAGATAGGGAAACAATGGAAACAGTGACAGACTTTATTTTCTTGGGCTCCAAAATAACTGCAGATGGTGACTGCAGCCATGTAATTAAAAGATGCTTGCTCCTTAGAAAATAAACTATGAGAAACCTAGACAGCATATTAAAAAGCAGAGACATTACTTTGCCAACAAAGATCCATCTAGTCAAAGCTATGGTTTTTCCAGTAGTCATATATGGATGTGAGAGCTAGACCATAAAGAAGGCTGAGTGCCGAAGAATTGATGCTTTTGAACTGTAGTATTGGACAAGACTCCTGAGAGTCCCTCGAACTGCAAGGAGATCAAACCAGTCAGTCCTGAAGGAAATCAATCCCAAATATTCACTGGAAGGACTGATAATGAAGCTGAAGCTCCAATGTTTTGGCCACCTAATGTGAAGAGCTGACTCATTAGAAAAGACCCTGATGCTGGGAAAGATTGAAGGTTGAAGGGGACAACAGAGGATGAGATTGTTTGATGACATCACCAACTCAATGCATATGAGTTTGAGCAAGCTGCCGGGGTCCAGCCCCAGTGGATCCAGGGTAATTAGAAGGTGGGGATGAAATAGGCACCCTAGAAAAAAACTTATTTAATTACAGATATAGAGAGATTAGAAGTGGATAGTGTAGTAAGAAAATTAGTGGAGAAAAAGAGGCTGCATAACTGGTTTAAGTGGAATGCTAATCACCACCTATGTAGGCCACAGGCATCTTTCCACTCTCCCGAAGGAAAGGAGGCACTGAGGCCTCCCTGGTCTGATCTTAGAAGCCCAGGCAGAGTTAGTAGGCTTGGTGAGTACCCCCATACCAGATGGGAATTCAGCCAGGAAAGGGGGAGCAAGAAAGAAACGACACGGGGAATCAGTCTTTCCAGAAACTGATCCCATTTCTTTGTTTTTCAGGTTTGTTTTTATACCTTTTGTTATACATAGGGATGAATACAGAGTCATGCGGGGGTCAGCAGACCTGACCCTTGTCACAGTCAGGTGCTTCATATAAAATTATACAAAGGTCTTATTGGTTTTTACATCATCTTTTGGCCATGAGGCCTGCTGACATTTTATGGCCCTTTCTGATACCAGTCAGTTAACCAGAAAACTTATTTTTCCAGGGGTGATTTTTTTTTTTTAAATCAGGCACCACCCTCCAAATAAAGTTGCATTCCTATAGGGTGAGGGTGTAGTGAGTTACTATCAAGAAAGGAATTTACTTAACCCAAGGTTAACGTGATTAATCTTAAAGGTTAATACTTATTTCTCCTATACGCTTAAAGGTTAATATGTATTTCTCCTATATGCTAGTTATATTTATTATAAGGGCAGGGAATATGAAGATTTAGCAGCAAACATCAGTCCAACAAATGAAAACCCTTCACCAGCGGGGGTCAGCAGACCTGACCCTTGTCACAGTCAGGTGCTTCATATAAAATTATACAAAGGTCTTATGGGTTTTTACATCATCTTTTGGCCATGAGGCCTGCTGACATTTTATGGCCCTTTCTGATACCAGTCAGTTAACCAGAAAACTTATTTTTCCAGGGGTGATTTTTTTTTTTTTTAAATCAGGCGCCACCCTCCAAATAAAGTTGCATTCCTATAGGGTGAGGGTGTAGTGAGTTACTATCAAGAAAGGAATTTACTTAACCCAAGGTTAACGTGATTAATCTTAAAGGTTAATACTTATTTCTCCTATACGCTTAAAGGTTAATATGTATTTCTCCTATATGCTAGTTATATTTATTATAAGGGCAGGGAATATGAAGATTTAGCAGCAAACATCAGTCCAACAAATGAAAACCCTTCACCAATGTTCCCTTTACGATCTGTTTAGTCTTAAGATAGTGATAAAGTTACATTTTTACCTAGCAAGGACACAGTGATTTATAACAAAGTACAGTGATCTAGAACAAAAGAGAAAATTCATTAACTCAAAAAGTCTAATATTGCTAACATCAAAAACTACTATATTTCCTTTTCTATATTCCAAATACATTGATTAATATATTCCCAGGTGCCTAAGGATAGGGAGGCCTGGCAGCAATCAAATGAGAAAAGCCCTATGCTAATATTCCAAACTCTATGTGCTGTTTATGGTTGTCACACAAGCTCGTCTGTCAGCAGAGAGGTTTGACCTGAGACACCCTTGTCACACCCAGGGCAGGGAATTAGCAGTAATTACTGGCATGACAAATGAAAAAACCCTTTACCAATATAATTCCTAATCAACCCACTAATGCTATACTAATGATCTTCTAACTTCTCAAAAGAGTCTGTATTTAGAAAGTTTAAAGCATCTCACGCCTCTCACAGTTGCGGGGGTTGTAAATAATCACATGTGGCAGAACGAACCCTATCAGGCAGGCCAGAGAACCTTCAGAGTTCGTAAGTTGAAACACTCTTGTCATGCCCAGGAATTTTTATTAACTGGAGCTGCAAGTTAACTCCTTTTCCGAGAGAAATGGTTATGGGGGAGAGCTCCCTGTAAAATACTCTGGTTTGGGGGGTAGATGCTCGGGAACAGGGTGTTTCCTGAGGCTTGATCATGCTTTTGCATATGCCAAGTGTCCTTTCTCATGACCTTTGCCATGTGCGGAGTTCCTCACACCGTCCCCCAACAGCAAGCTTCAAGAGATGACGAAGGACAAGGAAGCCTGGTGTGCTGCTGTCCATGGGGTCACAGAGTCGAACACAAGTGAGTTACTGAATGACAACATTGGTACTGTAAATATTTCCACTATTTTCCATTTTGATTTGTAGTTACTCATCAGTGGTATCAGTTCAGTTCAGTTCAGTCGCTCAGTCGTGTCCGACTCTGTGACCCCATGAATCGCAGCATGCCAGGCCGCCCTGTCCATCACCATCTCTCGGAATTCACTCAGACTCACGTCCATAGAGTCAGTGATGCCATCCAGCCATCTCATCCTCTGTCGTCACCTTCTCCTCCTGCCCCCAATCCCTCCCAGCATCAGAGTCTTTTCCAATGAGTCAATTCTTCACATGAGGTGGCCAAAATATGGAGTTTCAGCTTCAGCATCATTCCTTCCAAAGAAATCCCAGGGGTGATCTTCAGAATGGCATGTAAAATGTAATTGCTTTTTTATGTTGACACATATGGGGCCATGATACTGAATTTTCTTAATTCTATTAGCTTGTTAATTTTTAAAAATTTTCCATATATCAGTATTGAATATGACAATTTTTTGCAATTATTGTTGTATTTATTTATTTATTCTTATTGCCTTGGTCAGGACCTCCAGTACAGTTTTGAATAATGACTATCATAGCTTTATTTCCAGTCTTGGTGGAACATGTTCAGTACTTCACTATTGAGTTATCCCTGATGACTTCCCTTGTTTCAAAATCTGCTGTGTCTGAAATTAATATAGTTGCTCTTACTTTCTTTGGTTACTATTAGCATGGTATATTTTTCTTTATATTTAAAGTGGATTTCTTGCAGACAATATAATATTGGGTCTGTATTTTGATCCACTCTGACAATCTGTCTTTTAATTGGTGCATTTAGACCATTGATGTTCAAAATGATTATTGACACACTTGGATTAATATCCTCCATACATATTACTGGGCTTCCCTGCAGATGGTGATTGCATCCATGAAATTAAAAGATGCTTACTCCTTGGAAGGAAAGTTATGACCAACCTAGATAGCATATTGAAAAGCAGAGACGTTACTTTGCCAACTAAGGTCCTTCTAGTCAAGGCTATGGTTTTTCCTGTGGTCATGTATGGATGTGAGAGTTGGACTGTGAAGAAAGCTGAGCACTGAAGAATTGATGCTTTTGAACTGTGGTGTTGGAGAAGACTCTTGAGAGTCCCTTGGACTGCAAGGAGATCCAACCAGTCCATTCTGAAGGAGATCAGCCCTGGGTTTTCTTTGGAAGAAATGATGTTGAAGCTGAAACTCCAGTACTTTGGCCACCTCATGTGAAGAGTTGACTCACTGGAAAAGACTCTGATGCTGGGAGGGATTGGGGGCAGGAGGAGCAGGGCATGACCGAGGATGAGATGGCTGGATGACATCACTGACTCGATGGATGTGAGTCTGAGTGAACTCCAGGAGTTGGTGACGGACAGGGAGGCCTGGCGTGCTGTGATTCATGGGGTCGCAAAGAGTCAGACATGACTGAGTGACTGAACTGAACTGAACTGAACTGAACTGGTGGCTTAGATGGTAAAGGATCTACCTGCAAGGTGGGAGACCTGGGTTTGATCCCTGGATCAGGAAGTTCCACTGGAGAAGGGAATGGCTACCTGCTCCAGTATTCTTGCCTGGATAATTCCATGGATAGAGGAGCCTGGTGGCTATAGTCCCTGGGGTCTCAAAAAGTCAGACATAACTGAACGACTGACACTTTCACATACTTACTACTGTTTTCTATTTATTATCCTTTTCCTTTGTTCCTTTTTTATTTTATATAATTTTAAAATTTATTAGACAGGGAGGCCTGGCGTGCTGCGATTCATGGGGTCGCAAAGAGTCAGACATGACTGAGTGACTGAACTGAACTGAACTGAACTGAACTGAACTGAACTGGTGGCTTAGATGGTAAAGGATCTACCTGCAAGGTGGGAGACCTGGGTTTGATCCCTGGATCAGGAAGTTCCACTGGAGAAGGGAATGGCTACCTGCTCCAGTATTCTTGCCTGGATAATTCCATGGATAGAGGAGCCTGGTGGCTATAGTCCCTGGGGTCTCAAAAAGTCAGACATAACTGAACGACTGACACTTTCACATACTTACTACTGTTTTCTATTTATTATCCTTTTCCTTTGTTCCTTTTTTATTTTATATAATTTTAAAATTTATTTATTTTAATTGGAGGTTAGTTACTTTACAATATTGTATTGGTTTTGCCATACATCAACATGAATCCGCCACAGGTATACACATGTTCCTCATCCTGAACTCCTCTTCCTCCTCCCTCCCCGTACCATCCCTCTGGGTCATCTCGGTGCACCAGCCCCAAGCATCCAGTATCATGCATCAAACCTGGACTGGCTATTCGTTTCATATATGATATTATACATGTTGCAATGCCATTCTCCCAAATCATCCCACCCTCGCCCTCTCCCACAGAGTCCAAAAGACTGTTCTATACATCTGTGTCTCTTTTTCTTCATTATTTTTTTGTCTTTTGTGGTTTTAATTGAGCATTTTATAAGATTCCATTTCTTTCATTTATTAAAATATTAGTTATACTTCCTAGAATGGTTGTCCTTGAATTTGTAGTGTACATTTACAACTAAAGCAGGTCCATTTTCAAATAACACTTTATCCCTTCATAAATAATACAAGTGATTTATAATGACAAAAATAAACCTAATTCTCCTTCTTATCCTTTGTTCATTGGTGTCATTTATTTCACTTGTGTATAAGTATACATAAGCACATATTCATATATTATGTAAAATGCATACAAATATATGCATAATTGAATACATTGTTGCTATTTTTATTTTGAACAAACTGTTATCTCTTTGGATCAATTAAGAATAAGAAAAATAAAGGTTTTTATTTTTCACATATTTCTTTTTCAGTGCTCTTCGTTTTTTATATAGATCTGAGTTTCTGATCTATAAAAATTTTCCATCTCTCTGAATAACATCTTTGAACATCTCTTGCAAGGAAGGTCTACTAGCAACAAATTCCCTCAATTTTTTTTGAGTAAGAAAGTCTTTATTTCTTCAGTTTTGAAGGACATTTTCGCAGAGTACAGAATTTGAGGTTCAGACCACTGATGTTTCAGCTCTTTTCTTTCTTATATGTATATTCAAAACCATGAATTGTCTTCTAAGCATGGCTGAGGGGCATGACACACGTTTTGATATATGTTTCTAAGTATGTATGTATGTTTGTGTGTGTATGTACATATGTACATACATACATATATATGTAATATTTCATGTATATTTGAAAAGTATGCAAATTCTGCAGTTGTAGGGTGCAGTGTTCATGTAAATTAGGTCAAGTTTGTTAATCATAGTGCAAAAAGCTTTTGTATCCTTTTTGACATTTTGTCTGCTTATTGTTTTATTCCCTGAGAGAGGCTTGCTGCTGCTGCTGCTGCTGCTGCTGCTAAGTCACTTCAGTCATGTCCGACTCTGTGCAACCCCATAGATGGCAGCCTACCAGGCTCCTCCATCCATAGGATTTTCCAGGCAAGAGTACTGGAGTGGGGTGCAAGTGCCTTCTCCAAGGGAGGCATGTTAGAATCTATCAAAGCAATTGTAGATTTTCTGTTCCCTTTTTTATTCCTACCAATGTATGCTGTATATATTTTAAATATATGTTAGTTAGGTACTTGCAAATTTTGAATAGTTACATCTTCCTGATAGATTCTTTCACCACTGCAAGAGAGCTCTTTTTATTTCTAGTAATGCTTTTTTCTTTACAATTGACTTTGCTTGGTATTAGTAGAGTAAACCTCCAGTTTTCTGATAAGTGAGTGTATGTATACCTTTTCTGTGCTTTGATGTTCAGCTTGTCTGAATCCTTGTGTAGAAAGTGAATCTCCTCCATAGCACAGATTAAAAAAAAAAAAAACCAATCAGACATTTTTTTAACTGGAGAATTTAGTCAACTTACCTTATGTAAATACTGACATAATTAAGTTTATATCTTCAATTTAATTATTTGTTTTCTCTTCTATCATTTTACTTGTTTTTTCTCCCCTTTCCTGATTTCTTTTATATTAGTCCATATTTTTATATATATCCTCCCTTTTAGCTTGTCATGCATTCCATTGCTATTGTTTTAGTATTAAACTAGATGTTATAACATATAAACCTGCATCTTTACTGTGTATCTGTCTAATATAATAATCACTTTTACTACTTCCAAGATGAGTCAGTTACCATAGAACACTTCACTTAACCATTCACATTTGTGATTGGTATATTTTATTTTTAAATATATTTTAAGCACTACTAGGCTGTATTATTATTATTATGTACCACTAATAATTCTTGAGACTGACTCATTTATTTACATATATATTTTTATTCCTGAGTCTGTGGTTTTGAGTGGGATTTTATGACCCCACGCCCATGGTAAGAGAAACCCAAGTAAGATGGTAGGTGTTGCAAGAGGGCATCAGAGGGCAGACACACTGAAGCCATACTCACAGAAAACTAGTCAATCCAATCACACTAGGACCACAGCCTTGTCTAACTCAATGAAACTAAGCCATGCTCGCGGGGCAACCCAGGGTGGGCAGGTCATGGTGGAGAGGGCTGACAGAATGTGGTCCACTGGAGAAGGGAATGGCAAACCACTTCAGTATTCTTGCCTTGAGAACCCCATGAACAGTATGAAAAGGCAAAATGATAGGATACTCCCCAGGTCAGTAGGAACTCTCCAGGTCAGTAAGTGGCCAATATGCTACTGGAGATCAGTGGAGAAATAACTCTAGAAAGAATGAAGGGATGGAGCCAAAGCAAAAACAATACTCAGCTGTGGATGTGACCGGTGATTGAAGCAAGGTCCAATGCTGTAAGGAGCAATATTGCATAGGAACATGGAATGTCAGGTCCATGAATCAAGGCAAATTGGAAGTGGTCAGACAAGAGATGGCAAGGATGAACATCGACATTCTAGGAATCAGTGAACTAAAATGGACTGGAATGGGTAAATTTAACTCAGATGACTATTATATCTACTATTGTGGGCAGGAATCCCTCAGAAGAAATGGAGTAGCCATCACAGTCAACAACAGAGTCCGAAATGCAGTACTTGGATGCAATCTCAAAACAATAGGATGATCTCTGTTCAGCTCCAAGACAAACCATTCAATATCACAGTTATCCAGGTCTGTGCCCCAACCAGTAATGCTGAAGAAGCTGAAGTTGAACAGTTCTATGAAGAACTACAGGGCCTTTTAGAACTAACACCTGAAAAAGATGTCCTTTTCATTATAGGGGACTGGAATGCAAAAGTAGGAAGTCAAGAAACACAAGAAGTAACAGGTGAATTTGGCCTTGGAATGTGGAATGAAGCAAGGCAAAGACTAATAGAGTTTTGCCAAGAAAATGCACTGGTCATAGCAAGCACCCTCTTCCAACAACACAAGAGAAGACTCTACACATGGACATCACCAGATGGTCAACACTGAAATCAGATTGATTATATTCTATGCAGCCAAAGATGGAGAAGCTCTATACAGTCAACAAAAACAAGACCAGGAGCTGACTGTGGCTCAGATCATGAACTCCTTATTACCAAATTCTGACTCAAATTGAAGAAAGTAGGGAAAACTGCTAGACCATTCAGTTATGACCTAAATCAAATCCCTTATGATTATACAGTGAAAGTGAGAAATAGATTTAAGGGCCTAGATCTGATAGATAGAGTACCTGATGAACTATGGAATGAGGTTTGTGGGGAGACAGGGATCAAGACCATCCCCATGGAAAAGAAATGCAAAAAAGCAAAATGGCAGTCTGGGGAGGCCTTACAAATAGCTGTGAAAAGAAGAGAAATGAAAAGCAAAGGAAAAAAGGAAATATATAAGCATCTGAATGCAGAGTTCCAAAGAATAGCAAGAAGAGATAAGAAAGCCTTCTTCAGCGATCAATGGAAAGAAATAGAGGGAAAGAACAGAATGGGAAAGACTAGAGATCTCTTCAAGAAAATTAGATATACCAAGGGAACATTTCATGAAAAAGATGAGCTCAATAAAGGACAGAAATGGTCTGGACCTAACAGAAGCAGAAGATATTAAGAAGAGGTGGCAAGAATACACAGAAGAACTACAAAAAAGATCTTCATGACCCAGATAATCACGATGGTATGATCACTCATCTAGAGCCAGACATCCTGGAATGTGAAGT
>SJYC01017651.1:0-23323 GCA_006408675.1 Madoqua kirkii | reverse complement strand
ATAGTATATTCAAAAGCAGAGACATTACCTTGCTGACTAAGGTCCGTCTAGTCAAGGCTATGGTTTTTCCTGTGGTCATGTATGGATGTGAGAGTTGGACTGTGAAGAAAGCTGAGCACCGAGGAATTGATGCTATTGAACCGTGGTGTTGGAGAAGACTCTTGAGAGTCCCTTGGACTGCAAGGAGATCCAACCAGTCCATTTTGAAGGAGATCAGCCCTGGGATTTCTTCGGAAGGAAGGATGCTAAAGCTGAAACTCCAGTACTTTGGCTACCTCATGTGAAGAGTTGAGTAATTGGAAAAGACTCTGATGCTGGGAGGGATTGGGGGCAGGAGGAGAAGGGGACAGCAGAGGATGAGATGGCTGGTTGGCATCACCGACGTGATGGACGTGAATCTGAATGAACTCCGGGAGCTGGTGATGGACAGGGAGGCCTGGCGTGCTGTGATTCATGGGGTCGCAAAGAATTGGACACGACTGAGCATCTGAACTGAAATGTTAGATAGCACTTTCATAGTTCACTAATTTTTGTTTGAGAAAATCTTTCTTTAGTCCTCACTTTTGAATGATAGTTTCACTGGACAGAGAATTCTAGGTTGGATATTAGTTTCTTTAATCATTTTAGAGATAGTGTTCCTTTTTCAAATGGAATCCACTGTTTCTATTGAAAAGTTAGCTGTAATACTTACTCTTTGCTCCTTGAGGGCAATGCTTTAGTTCTGGGCAACTCTTCCCTTTGTTTTGAAAACCTAGGTTCTTAAAACAATCCTGCTTGTCAGACTTATTGTTACTCCTTTGAAATCATATGATCTATTTTTTCTGTTTGCTTTTAAGTTTTTCTCTTTGTTCTATATTCTCAGTGGTTTGAACACATTAATCATAGTCATTTTAAAACCCGTAATTTACAGTGTTAATAAATGGATCATCTATAGATCTATTTGCATTGTCTGCTTTTTCTCTGTGTCTTATTTCAAAGTATACATGACATTTTTTAAACTTTTGTTTGAGTAATGGATTAGAGCCTCTCTATGATACTATATTCTTCCATAATATGATTTTATTTAATATATCTTCTCAGAGCAGGCAGATACATTAGGGGGAGAACACCTTAAGCCAGTTAGAGTCTCTTTTATCCTTTCAAGGCTTGGTCTCTTCCTTCCTTTGCTCCTTTTCCTAAGGAGCCCTGAGCTCCAATTTTACCTTATTAGGACCATGAGCTGAAAGTGATGCTATTTCTCTGACACATAGTAGAGTTTTCTGCTTGATTTCTTAGCCTTTCACTGTTCCCCACTTAGCCATCAGCAAACATCTCCAGGGAAAAATAGAATATGAACTTGTGTCTCTATGTCCAACTTCTCTTCAAGGTCTTGGGTTACATGTCCTGAGAACCTTGGCATCCTAGAATACCAACTTATTTTGCAGCCCTCTGACAGCACCCAGAGCTCTGCTGGCTCCACCTCCAGCTTGGGCTCTCTGCTGGCCTTCTCAGCCTGTGTCCATATTCTTTGCAAACCAGCAGAAATTCATGAGGAACAGTGTGGTAGATTGGCCTCATCCAAACATGTTTTCCTTTTCTCTGGGCAAAACACATTGTTTGGTAGTTCTCTCTTTAATCTTGGGGGGAAAAAATGAGCACAGTTTTGTAAAATTCAGCTTTTATATGTGCGTATTTTGCCTAGTTTTTCACTAAATGATTTATCTTGCTGCAGACAAGTCCTTTATACCTTTAACCAGATGATAGATTTTATCATCTTAGTCACCTGATACCCTATCATAAAGTAATATTCTATATTAAGTCCAAAGTTCTGTTGTTGTAACAGGACAGAGACTGATCCTGTTTAATGTAAAACAATAAAAAATTAACAAAAACGTACCCTCTGGGATAGGCATCACCTTTCCCCTTGTGCACCCAACCATCTGAGGCTGTGGAAGGTTAAGTAACAGGTTGCACAGACAGGAGGTAGTGGATGGGATTCAAACTGATGCTCTCTGGCTCTGAAACACTACTGTGCACAGCGACTCCCTGATAATAGTGTAGATTCACATGCAGTTGTAAGAAATAACACAAGGAAATCCTATACCGTCAGCTCTTTCCCAGTAACACTTGAAAACCTACAGTATAACACTAACATGAGGATATAGATGTGGATTCAATCAATGAACTTTATTCATACTTCTTTCATGTGCACCCATTTGTGTATATGAATGTCATTCTGTGTGGGTTCCTGTGACCTTCACCACAGTCAAGGTAAAGAATCTCTATCACAAGGACTGTTATGCCACTCTTATGGACCACAGACACCTCTCTTACCCTAGCAACCGCTAATCTGCTTTCTATCTCTATAGTTTTGTCATTTCAGGAATGTTATGTAAATGGAATCATACACTATGTAATCTTTAAAGATTGACTTTTATCACTCAACATAACTCCCTTGAAACCCATCCAGGGTTTTGCATACATTAATAATTGTTCGTTCTTATTGCTGAGCAGTATTCCACATGGATTTACCTTTAGGATCGAATAAGATACACTATGTAAAATGCTTAACACAGTGAGTGCCACATAAAAGGGCACCCAGAGTGGGAGCTGGTGCTGTTTCTCCAAGGAGAAACATGATATAGTTTCTAAAAATCGAGTTCAATTACACACATAGCTTTAGAAGTTGAAGTGATCCAAGCATACTTACAGTGTGCTAAGTGTTTGGAGGCTGAATTGAGGCACTCTCCAGTCCTCCAGGACTTAGAAATACTGGCGTACATTGGCTTTGCAGAAATAGAACATCACTGAATTCCCTAGAATTGAGAGGCAAAGCCAGTTGAGGAGGCAGACAGGAGAGTGACTCTTCTGGGGCCCCCAGCTGAATCTATTAGCATATCTAAGGAGAGCTTGTGCTGTTCTAGGAAGGGTTGGTCTGTCAAGAAAGCACAGCCAAGTGGGGATACTACTAGCAGATGCTGGGAGATGGATTCAGAGCCTCTTCAGGGGTGCAGGGAGCTGAGCCATCCAAGCCACCTCTGCCCAGAGCAGCAAAACCTGTCACGGGAGGCTGATGCAGCTTCTTCTCAGCCTGATAGCATCATTGATTCTTTGCCCCCAGTTCTACTTGTTTCTATTCCAAGCTCCCCAGGTTAGTTGCTGATTGTTTATGATGCTCTTCTCCCGACACCCCTCTCCCCCTCACCCCACATTGGTCTGTCTACAGGGAGATAGTGCAGGAGTGTCAGGGGCTGTAAGCCTTCAATCCTCGGTAAGACTGACTTCTCACTGTTAAATCAGACACGTGATATTCTGAATCTGATTTGTCTTATGTCTGTAGTGAGGGGCAGGCTTCATGATGCAGAAGCAAATTTTCCAATTACCTTGATACCAGGCTTCCTGTGGGCACTCTTACATGCATCGCCTTGTGCTAATCCTCACTTCAATCCAAGGAGGTCTGATTAGCCATGTCTGAGGATCCAGAGCATGGTTAGATGTGTGAGCATGGCTCCTTTATCCAACGCGAACAAGTGGCAGAGCTGGAGCTTGAACCCAGGGAAGCTTGACTTCCAGCCTGGGTCCCTAGCCACTGAACTACAGCGCTGAGTTACCATGGGCAGAATGGTTGGCATTTGGGTCTTTTTACTTCAGCTGTAGAAGAGGGATGCCCTCTCAGGGAGCTGGCAGAATCAGTATTTGGCCCGTAAACCAGGGGCCACAGCCTGAACCAGGGGGAATTTTTAGGCTGAAGGGGACGACAGGAATGAAGATAATATACAGCCACAAAAGGAATAAAATCACTGGACTTCCCTGGTGGTCCAGTGGATAAGAAGCCACTTGCCAATGCAGGGGACATGGGTTTGATCCCTGGCCTGGGAAGATTCCACGTACCGTGAAGCAACTGAGCCTGTGTGCCACAACTACTTAACCTGCACCGTAGAGCCTGTGCTCCACAACAAGAGAAGCCGCGGCAATGAGAAGCCTGTGCACGAAGAGAAGCCCCTGCTCACTGCGACCAGAGCAAGCCCATGCAAAAGCAATGAAGACCCCGCGCTGCTAAAAATAATAAAAAGTTTAGAAAAAAATGCAATTGCTAATACTTATTGAATGATTGCACCATGATACCAGACTTCCTTATATTTTATGTGTTAACTCCTTTATCCTCAAAACAAGCCTTTGAGATAAAATAAGATTATTTGCTGCATTTTGCAGATGAGGAAACTGAGGCACAAAGAAATTAGGTAAGTCACCTAGGGTCAGTAAACATGGCTCAAATGATAAAGAATCCACTTGCAATGTAAGAGATCTACATTGTTCAATTCCTGGGTTACGGAGATCCCTTGAATAAGGAAACAGCAACCCAGTCCAGTATTCTTGCCTGGAGAATTCCCATGGACAAGAGGAGTCTGGTGGACTATGGTTCACAGGGTTGCAAAGAGTCAGACAGGATTGAAGTGACTTAACACGCATGCACACAGAGTGAAGAAAATTCAGAATTATCTATTTTCCCTCCTGTCACATTTAATTTTCATGCCATCTTTGTTTCAAACCAGGAAAAAAATCCATGAAAAAGTTAGTGGAAATGAGCAGGTCCTTGTTGGACGAGTCAGATCAGACAAAGCTCCTTCATGCGGAAATTGCCTTAAAATTTGCCCAAGAGTTTACCCTGAAAATTGGGCTGTCTCTGAAACTTTAAGAAGGTATAGGCTTATCAAAAAGAAAGGTAAAAAGAGATGAAACAAGTTCAAAGATATTTCAAAAGGAAAGGGCTTCAAATAAGAAGATTCCAAATGATTCCTTTGAGTCCTAAGAAAAGGCTATTTGTAGGGGGGCAGTCTGCTGGAGACATTTGCCCCCTGACTTTGCCGCAGGGAGGTGAACTGTGAATATTTAAGGAGATATAACATCACTGTGCATATTTATATCCACCAAAAAGACCAAGATATTTGATTGGGAGCAGCTGCTTTTAATTCTTATAAGGCTTTGAAACTACCAAAAATAGGATGCTTTTGCTCACCACGAGATGCCCAAACTTTTGCAGGGAAGATGTTCTCAGAGAAAAGCCCCCAAAGGGAATAAGTTCAGGTAACCCATGTCTGCTATACTCCCCTCCCCACTGAGATTCCAACAGTTCTTGTGGGGGTGGGCGAGGCTTGCACCTATCTTAGAGTTGTATGACATAGGGCTTCAAGAAAGTCTTCTAAGAAGAAAAAAGTCCTTGTGTATATTTTATTAAAAAAAGAATTGTTCTGTGCTCATATAAGAAAGCCATTTCACCCTCTTGGAGAGTTGCATGCATCCATATATTAAAGTCTCTTAGGAGCCCTGCACAGAGGAAACTTAACCAAACAATGAAGCTCAGTGTTCTTCAAACTTATCGACCACATACCTTTTGTTTCAAGGAATACGTGTTTTGGAGATGCTCCTTTCCTAGATTTTCAATTAGCACTTGGGCCCTCCAGTGGCTCAGTGGTAAAGAAAATGCCTGCAATGTAGGAGAAGCAGGCTCAATCCCTGGCTCAGGAAGATAACCTAGAGGACCTTTCTCAGAGAATCCTTGGACAGAGGGGCCTGGTGGGCTACAGTCCATGGGGTCACAAAGAGTCGGACACAGTTGAGTAACTGAGCACACACACATAGGCACCCTCATCATGGGAAAAGAGCTGGGGTACTGATGCCCAGGGCAGAAGGCTTTCAGCTGAGAGCTCTCACCACTTTACTGAAAGGAAGTATTTTCCTAATGCATCATGCTTTCTTAAAAGACTGACAGGTTAGTGAGTCCATTTGGTTTCAAGCAGGATGGTACAATGTGACATACCATTGTGCTGCTGCTGCTGCTGCTAAGTCACTTCAGTCATGCCTAACTCTGTGCAACCCCATAGACAGCAGCCCACCAGGCTCCCTGTCCCTGGGACTCTCCAGGCAAAAACACTGAAGTGGATTGCCATTTCCTTCTTCAATGCATGAAAGTGAAAAGAGAAAGTGAAGTCGCTCAGTTGTGTCCGACTCTTAGTGACCCATGGACTGCAGCCCATCAGGCTCCTCCATCCATGGGATTTTCTAGGCAAGAGCACTGGAGTGGGGTGCCATTGCCTTCTCCAGACACACCATCATACCATGTATGTTATTATGACATACAATGACATACTTTGGTTATTGCACCAATATTGCTTCAGTTTTGACAATACCATCAAAGTAAGTACATTTGGCAGGACTTTTTAGGTAAAACAAACAAAATCCAGCTCAAACAGGATTAGGTAAAGAAAAGAGGAATTGATGGGCTGAAGGCCCAGTTGACCTGGGGGCCATTAGGCTTTTCTTTCTCTCATGCGTGATGTTGGTTTCATTTCTAAGAGGCCTCATACAGTGGGTTTTCTCCAAGTCATGGCAGAGCTGGCTGCCAGCAGCTTCAGGCTCACATCCTACCAACTCAGCACCCTCACCAGGAAAAGAGCACAAATCTGGCAACCCCCTAAAGCACCATTTCACTGGACTGGATTGTGTCCATCTCTGAGCTAGTTACCGTGATTTGATGTGGGACCTGTTCCTGGAACTGGAGTGTGGGTCAGCTCCCTCCAAAGACACGGTCTGATAGTGGAGGAGGTAGGATCTTCAGACAAAATGAGGAGGTGATCCAGAAGAAGGGGAGTGTGTGCTTGGAGGTGACAGGGCCACCCACTATGTTCAGGCTGAGAATGCAAGATGAATGGTGCTTAGGCTTCAGGAGAAGCGAGAACCAACATAAAGTTCTTCTGACTGCCTATCCAGCTGGAATGTCCCTGAGGTTGGTGCTTAATAAAAAATATTTGTAAGTAAAAAAATAAAACAAAACAAAACAAAAAACCAAAAAACAAAAAATGACTTGGGAAAACAGCTGTGCTCTATATGGCAAGGTGGCAGACTGCTGGAAAGAGACGCGGATGCTGACTGCCTTCTACCCCACTGGCTTGACAAGCAGACTCTCTGACACCAAAGCTCCTCTGAGAGACAAGGTGTCACAAAGTCTGGGTGAAATTAGGTGAAGTCCCTACAAGATCTGCCACACCTCAATATTGGAATCCCAGGCTGATGCAGCTTTCAGCCCCTGAGAGCCTGTGACTCTGCTGAGGAGAGGGGCCCCCACATAGACACGGCTCCCTGAAATGTCTGTGGAATCCTGAGGAGGAGAGTATGGGGACCATGTATGGAAGCCTCCTGCCAAGGCAAACAGTTGATCCGGGCAGGTAACTGCCATCATGACTAGCCTGCCTGCCCTCGAGCCTCTTTAAAGCCAGGGCCTGGCTCCTGCAGGGACCTGACTTACTCTGGACTCACAAGGGGTTTATCTCAAGGGCTCTGTAGGCAAATAGGCTCTGCGTCCCTCAAACCCAAACAGCAGATTGAGCTCTCCTCCAAGGTCCTTTCTCCATCACGATCTTCCACTTACATGCCTTTGCAGACCTGAATCCCAGATAGAATGACTGCAGTCCCAGCTTTTCCTCCTCCAGCCCTATAATTGTATTAATAATAGCAGGTATGGCCCAGGCTGGATGGGATGGGCTCCCTGATAACTGATAAGTGGGTCTGAACTAGAGCTTTCTTTTATGCCAGCTGTGGGTCATTGGGAGAGAGGGGTTTGGTTTCTTTTCTTCTTGATAAACTTTAAAGTTTAGAATAGTATCTATTTACAGGAAAACCACTAAGGTGCTATGAAGAGCTCTCACGCACCCCAAACTCAGTTTCTCCTGTTGGTAACAAGCTACATCAGTATGATATATTTGCTAATGGGTCAAAATGCATAATTATCATTTACTGAAGTCCATACTTTAGACAATCTAGACACCATATTAAAAAGCAGAGACATTACTTTGTCAACAAAGGTCTGTCTAGTCAAGGCTATGGTTTTTCCAGTAGTCATGTATGGATTTAAGAGTTGGACTATAAAGAAAGCTGAGCACTGAAGAATTGATGCTTTTGAACTGTGGTATTGGAGAAGACTCTTGAGAATCCATTGGACTGCAAGGAGATCCAACCAGTTAATCCTAAAAGAAATCAGTCCTAAATGTTCATTGGAAGGACTGATGCAGAAGCTAAAATTCTAATACTTTGGCCACCTGATGCAAAGAGCTGACTCATTTGAAAAGACTCTGATGCTGGGAAAGATTGAAGGCAGGAGAAGAAGGGGGTGACAAGGATGAGATGGTTGGATGGCATCACTGACTCAACGGACATGAGTTTGAGTAAACTTCGGGAGTTGGTGATGGACAGGGAGGCCTGGCGTGCTGCAGTCCATGGGGTCACAAAGAGTTGGACATGACTGAGCAAGTGAACTGAATTGAACTGATACTTTATTCAGATTTCACTGTGTGCTCAGACACTCAAGGGGTGCTAGTGGTAAAGAATCTGCCTGCCAATGCAGGAGGCACAAGAGAGGAAGCTTGGATACCTGAGGAGGGAAGATGCCCTGGAGGAGGAAATGGCAATCCATTCCAGTATTCTTGCCTGGAAAATCCCATGGACAGAGGAGCCTTGCGGGCTACAGTTCATGGGGTCGGAAAGAGTCGTCCTTTTCCTGTTCCAGAGCCCTATCCAGGACTCATTTTTTTTTCCTTTAAATTTATTATTATTATTATTGGTTTTGCTGTGTGGCTTGTGAGATGTTAATTTCCCATTCAGGGATCAAACCCAGGACCTCAGCAGTGAAAGCACAGAGTCCTAACCGCTGGACTACTAAGGAATCCCCAGGACTCAAGGCTTTTAATCCTGATGTTTCCTTTGGTTCATTTGGGCTGTGACAGTCTTCCAGGCTTTCTTTGCTTTTGATCATCTTGGCAGTTGAAGAGAGCTTTTGCAGAATGCCCTGGGTTGGAATTTGTCTGATGTCCTTCTCCTGATTTCCCTGGGGTTGTGAGGAGACTTTCGTGTTTGATGCCTCATTGCTTTTCCTGTGTTGAACGCTTCCTGAGCACGTGCTCAGCCAGTGCGGTGCTAAGCATTCCCCCGATGATGTCTCCTCATCCTCATGATACCTGACAGAAGCCAGACCCCACTGTTAGCCCATTTTACAGACTGGGAAGTGAAGCGCAGCCGGGACCAGTGACCTACCCGAGGCCAATAGGGCAGAGGTGCGGCTCCGATGTTCAGCCCAGATTCAGAGAGAATCTCCTAGGGAGGCTGCCTTGTCAGAGGATTCTCATAGTAGCTTGACATTACCCTCTTTTCCCGCAAGGTTTATGAGCTCTAGCTTTGAACTGTATCAACTTCAGAGGTTCATTCAGGATGGTTCTCTGGAGGCCTACAGCTTTGCTTGGTGGCTCGAGCAACTTGGAGTACATAAAAGGCTGGTCCAAGGCAGGAAGCCTGGAGCTGTGTTGGAAAGAGAGACTGGGTGCAGCAGACATGGAGCAGTGATGAACTCATGGTACCCAGCTGCAGGTGCTGAAGGAATTATATCCAGGACTCATTTTTTTTTCCTTTAAATTTATTATTATTATTATTGGTTTTGCTGTGTGGCTTGTGAGATGTTAATTTCCCATTCAGGGATCAAACCCAGGACCTCAGCAGTGAAAGCACAGAGTCCTAACCGCTGGACTACTAAGGAATCCCCAGGACTCAAGGCTTTTAATCCTGATGTTTCCTTTGGTTCATTTGGGCTGTGACAGTCTTCCAGGCTTTCTTTGCTTTTGATCATCTTGGCAGTTGAAGAGAGCTTTTGCAGAATGCCCTGGGTTGGAATTTGTCTGATGTCCTTCTCCTGATTTCCCTGGGGTTGTGAGGAGACTTTCGTGTTTGATGCCTCATTGCTTTTCCTGTGTTGAACGCTTCCTGAGCACGTGCTCAGCCAGTGCGGTGCTAAGCATTCCCCCGATGATGTCTCCTCATCCTCATGATACCTGACAGAAGCCAGACCCCACTGTTAGCCCATTTTACAGACTGGGAAGTGAAGCGCAGCCGGGACCAGTGACCTACCCGAGGCCAATAGGGCAGAGGTGCGGCTCCGATGTTCAGCCCAGATTCAGAGAGAATCTCCTAGGGAGGCTGCCTTGTCAGAGGATTCTCATAGTAGCTTGACATTACCCTCTTTTCCCGCAAGGTTTATGAGCTCTAGCTTTGAACTGTATCAACTTCAGAGGTTCATTCAGGATGGTTCTCTGGAGGCCTACAGCTTGCTTGGTGGCTCGAGCAACTTGGAGTACATAAAAGGCTGGTCCAAGGCAGGAAGCCTGGAGCTGTGTTGGAAAGAGAGACTGGGTGCAGCAGACATGGAGCAGTGATGAACTCATGGTACCCAGCTGCAGGTGCTGAAGGAATTCGAGGAAGAGCTGGGATGACAGAGGGAGGTCCATGAAGACCTGAGGGATATCAGCTGCCGTGGGTGCTGGGTGAGCAGCTGGTGGGAAGGGAGAAGGTGAGGAGGCAATCTGAGGCCATTTCATTCAGAGCGCCCTGTGAGAACTGGCCTCCCTATCCCATCGGTATTAAGCTAATGTCTGGGCTCCTAGCCTGCTGTCTGCACTTGGCTTTGTCCTGCAGTGGGGCTCTGTAAGCTCCTTTTCCCCTCTACCTCCTGCTTCCTTTGAGCCCTGACCAGCAGGGGGTTGAAGAGGTGGAGAAAGAAGGGACTTGCTCCTCGCACCCCTGGGCACCACCGCTGACTCCAGCCTCTGCTGCTTTCCACACACCAGAACCAGACTCCTGGTGCCCCACAGAGGTCTCAGCACCAGCCCAACAGCACCCCCTTCTCCTTCCTCCCAGCCTCCAGCTTCTGATGGCAAACAAGGAACCTTAACGTTAACTTGGTTTAGGGTTGCCCCATCCAGAAACTTGTGGGCCACCTATGGAGTTTTTCCAAATCCTATACCTAACAGGTATAAATAAATACCTATTATTTATTTATTTATTTCTGTAGCTAGAACCATCTTAGTCATTCAACCATGATGGAAAACCTTGCCATTATTATTGTTTTAATCTGTATGATAATTAAACAAGTATTTGTACTTGTAGCTCCTAAAATCTCTCGTCTACCATCAGTGATGGTAACAGGCTTTTGGGGAGCCCTGGGGTCTTCAGTCAAGTAGTATTTATTGTGTGCCTATTGCTGCAAATGGTTTTGTAATTGCTCCGAGGAGGTTTTCCGAAGGTGACCTGGACCCACAGCAGCATTAAATCAGGCTTTCAAACCTTCCTCTCCACCTCCTTTCCACCCACGATGACCACAAAAACACACAGCTTTGGAATCCTTTGAAATACCTCTGGTGGCACCAGCTTCCGTCCCTAATGAGTGTGGCTGGTGGGAAGAACTGGAGACCCCCAGTGAGATGAACTTGAATTACTCATATCACACATTAGTTGAAAACCCCTCAGAAGTTTAAAAGGACATTATTTATTGTAATTTATGGAAATATATTAGAAAATTTCCTGATGTAACTGAAAAGTTTTAAATGATATTCAAAGGAGAATATTTAATGACATGTTAGAAGGTGCTATAGTTGAGAGCTATTTGTTAAAGTGCTCCCAATTTTGACAAACATTTGTAGAAGTGATTTTGTTTTTCATCTTTGAGGGAACAGAAGTAATATGTGGGTAAAAACTTTGAGTAATATTCACAAATGACATTGGAAAAAAATAATAATTTAGCATCTGACGTATTTTCTCTTGCTTGCATAATAAATCAGACATCATTGGCTTATGTACATAATTATCAGAACTCATTTTTATAAAACCAACAAAGAATGTTAAATCAGAAATTTTGTTAAGATTTTAAGTTAAACAGATGGTAAAAGACTCCTACCAGTGCTGATTCATCTAATATGAATCTCAGAATAAATTCATCTAATTTCATAAAATTAAGACAAATAGAAAAACTGATGTATATATTTATATATATACACACACATATACATATTTATAAATGTATACTACATTAAGTTTGCTTCATGGTGGCTCAGTCGTAAAGAATCTGCCTGGAATGCAGGAGCCACAGGAGACGTGGGTTCAAGCCCTGGGTCAGGAAGATTGAAAGAGGAGGGCATGGCAATCCATTCTAGTGTTCTTACTTGGAGAATCCCATAGACAGAAGAGCGTGGCAGGCTACAGTCCATATGGCCACAGAGAGTTAGACACGACTGAAGCAACTTAGCACTCACATGCACATATTGCATTAAGTATGTTCACAATAGTGTACAATTATAACCACTATTTCTAGACTTTTCACCATCCCAAGCAGGAATCCTGGGCCTCTTAAACAGTAGCTTCGGTTCCCTCCACTCAGCTTAACCCTTGGCAATGACCATTCTACTTTCCATCTCTGTTATCTTAGTTACTCCAGGAACCTCACATAAGAGGAACCAAATAATGTTTGTCCGTTTTGAGGGTCACAGTTTAAGTCATTTATGCCACTGAGCATGTCTTCAAAGTCCATCCACGTTGTAGCATGTGTCAGAACCCCATCTTTTTTCAGGGCTTAGTGATATTCCAGTGCATATGTGTACCCCACTTTGTTTCTCTGTGAATTTATTGATGGATATTTGGGTTGTTCCTGCCTTTGGCTGTTATGAACAAGGCAGCCATGAATATCGGTGTGCAAGTGTCTATCAGCCTGGCTCTCACTTCTTTGAGGTGTTTATGTAGCAGTAAAACTGCCAGATCATATGGTGCTTTTGTGTTGAACTTTTGAGGAATGCTTTTGCTGTACTTTTACTCCCAGTGAATCATCTGGAAATGGAATTTGCTTATCAGGTATGAGGGAGACTCCCTTTTTTGTTCCGTTAAATAAAGGTGGTTCACTGTTAATGGCCAGTAGGATTTTAGACTAAGGGTCGATTGACAGCCAAGAGCAAAATGTAAGTCTTTGTGCTCAAGGAACTTAAATCGTAATGTGCAAGACAGAAAGCGTGCAAGGAAGTAGGTGAGGACAGAGGATAAAAAAAATCACAGAGGAAAAACAGAACTACTTTGTTCAGCAAGGTTTCATAAACTTAAGATACAGATATTCTTTCTTATCATTTATTGCTGATGAAATGAAAAAGAAGAAAAGAGGAAAAGATTAACTGGCTCACTTGGAGTATGTTTCTTTTGACAGGTGCAGTTATTGCTAAGTTTATATAAAAAAGGTTTTATGACTTGATATTTATCATTTGTATTTACTGAGAGTAACTTATTTCCTGAAATTCAATAATCCTAAGAAGCAAAGTTAAGCTGAGCGGTTCCATGGAACAAGTCCTGCATGCCTTTAACCCCTCTTGAAGCTGACCAGGGACACCACACTTTGCAGTTAGTGATGAAGACTGTGTGTTTTCTCACCTTGCTTACCTTGGCATCTTTATTTTCCTTACATGTCAATTCTCATCCCATACCTTACAGAAAGGCCAGAAAGATAATAAAAGAAATACAAACAGAATTAAGTGACAGCAGAGGGTCAGAACATCTTGAAATATGGAAAGCAAATAGAATCAGCCTTGCTGCTGCTGCTAAGTCACTTCAGTCGTGTCCGATTCTGTGCAGCCCCATAGACGGCAGCCCACCAGGCTCCTCTGTCCCTGGGATTCTCCAGGCAAGAACACTGGAGTGGGTTGCCATTTCCTTTTCCAATGCATGAAAGTGAAAAGTGAAAGTGAAGTCGCTCAGTCGTGTCCGACTCTTAGCGACCCCATGGACTGCAGCCTACCAGGCTCCTCATGAGGGAGACTCCCTTTTTTGTTCCGTTAAATAAAGGTGGTTCACTGTTAATGGCCAGTAGGATTTTAGACTAAGGGTCGATTGACAGCCAAGAGCAAAATGTAAGTCTTTGTGCTCAAGGAACTTAAATCGTAATGTGCAAGACAGAAAGCGTGCAAGGAAGTAGGTGAGGACAGAGGATAAAAAAAATCACAGAGGAAAAACAGAACTACTTTGTTCAGCAAGGTTTCATAAACTTAAGATACAGATATTCTTTCTTATCATTTATTGCTGATGAAATGAAAAAGAAGAAAAGAGGAAAAGATTAACTGGCTCACTTGGAGTATGTTTCTTTTGACAGGTGCAGTTATTGCTAAGTTTATATAAAAAAGGTTTTATGACTTGATATTTATCATTTGTATTTACTGAGAGTAACTTATTTCCTGAAATTCAATAATCCTAAGAAGCAAAGTTAAGCTGAGCGGTTCCATGGAACAAGTCCTGCATGCCCTTTAACCCCTCTTGAAGCTGACCAGGGACACCACACTTTGCAGTTAGTGATGAAGACTGTGTGTTTTCTCACCTTGCTTACCTTGGCATCTTTATTTTCCTTACATGTCAATTCTCATCCCATACCTTACAGAAAGGCCAGAAAGATAATAAAAGAAATACAAACAGAATTAAGTGACAGCAGAGGGTCAGAACATCTTGAAATATGGAAAGCAAATAGAATCAGCCTTGCTGCTGCTGCTAAGTCACTTCAGTCGTGTCCGATTCTGTGCAGCCCCATAGACGGCAGCCCACCAGGCTCCTCTGTCCCTGGGATTCTCCAGGCAAGAACACTGGAGTGGGTTGCCATTTCCTTTTCCAATGCATGAAAGTGAAAAGTGAAAGTGAAGTCGCTCAGTCGTGTCCGACTCTTAGCGACCCCATGGACTGCAGCCTACCAGGCTCCTCCATCCAGGGGGTTTTCCAGGCAAGAGTACTGGAGTGGGCTGCCATTGCCTTCTCCGAGAATCAGCCTTACGGGAAGCAAAAGCTAGAGCCAACACAGAGGAAGGAACTGAGAAGGTAAAAATAAGCAGAAGATCCTGAGTTCCGAGCTAAAGATCTGAGATGCAGGGGTGTGGGGAGGGAAGGTTCATGGGGACTAATTGGGGGTCTTATTAATTAATTGGTGAGGAGGCCCTTCCCCTCTTCCTACTGTGTTAGGTAGACTGGCATTTCCTGAGGCCAGGGGAGCTGGTGAGGGCTCTTAGGAATTAGAGGTCTTGGGAGGGATGTGCTGCTTTGGATCCAGGAAGCAGGATGAGCCGCCTGTTCCAGCAGGCCCTCCACCACCCCATACACACCACAGGAGCTCAGATACTGGGGAAGGAGGCATCCCAGAAAGGTACGCAAATACCCATGCGTCAACAAAAATGTGAGGAGAGGCAGCCCGCCCCAGGCACGCTTTACTCCAGATGCAGCAAGCCAGGCCTAAGGTCAAGAAATGGGTAACAGCAGAGGGGAGAGAAGGAATCTCAGGGCACTCGGAGAGGTTCAGAGAGACCCGGAGTCTGCAGTGTGATCTCCCCAGGCAGAGCGCTGCTTCTGAAATAGGAAATGCTGTCCCTGGGCTGAGGAGCAGAACAGCCGTGGCTACCGGTCAAGGTCAAGGGGTTCTTTGCAAAGACAGGCATAATGATGAGAAAAGTGAAGAGATGTGGAGGATGAACCTAAGTTTGACATCTAGTTAAAGATCCTGGAAAAAGAGAAAAAGGGGATTAGCGAGAAAGAAACATAAACAAACAAACAAACAAAAAAGAAATCGTGGAAACATCCCAGAGTTACAGAAAGACATGTCATCGTAGTGAAAGGATCCATTGCATAGGGAACTGGAGGAAGAAGGCCCTCCCGCTGACACTTTAGAAAACCAAAGGTACGCCCAATCCTGAGAGCTTCTGGAAAGAAGAATGGTGTTTCTTCTAAGAAACAAAATTCGGATGGGAATTCAACTTCTCATTGCCAACATCAGATGCCAGGAGATGAGAGAGCCGCATCTCCCCAGGCCCCAGGGAGGCGTGTTTGCAGCCGGACTCACTCTCAGCCACGCCAGTATTCGGGGCTGAGGCTGAGTTGAAGAGTCTCCAGATATGCAAGGACTCAGGAAGTTTGCCTTTGACTTGAGTATGTCCTCCATCAACATGTACGATAAAACCAACATTAGTACCTGTTTGCCTTAGTACTGAGTTTGATGTTAGTACCTAGTTGTGTTTGCAGTGAAACTCAGTTAATACAGAAATGTGGAGAGTAGAGTCCCCTCCCTGTCCACTCCTTCCGTAATCATCACTGTTAGGAAGATGTTCTTCCAGATCTTCATATGTATATGCTGACAGTTCAGTTTTAAGTGTTACACTTTCTGTGAACATGTATCTTTGCAAAAACGCCACATTCTGCAGAATGTTGGCAAAATTGCTTTTTGCAGCTTGACATTTTCAAGAGTGGAAAACCACTCTTGTGCAGTTCCCTTGTTCTTTGTCAGGTCTGTGCCCAGTTATTTAATCAGCCCCTATTAATTAGGGAGGCCCCTAATTATTTAACCAGCCCCTATTAATAAGTGTTTAGATTGCTTTTATATTTCACTATGAAACAAATGCTGCAGTGAATATTGGACTTTTATCTCTGCATATGAGCTGATATTTATACAGGATAAACCCTAGAATTGGAGTAATTGCTGATCAAAGGGAATGGGCAATTAAAAATCTGATAGATCTCGCTACGTTCCCCTGGAACATCATTGCCATTGATTATTCTTTCGATGAGGGGGTCCTTTCTTGGCTTTTCCAGGGGTATGGTGAAGGGTGTTGGCCCCAGAGCCTCTGAACCTCGAGTGTCTGGGGCTGTACGGACCTGGGCTGTGAAGTTTCTCCTACAGATGGCGCCCTTGCCTCGCTCTGCATCTCCCTTGCCCCTGGGAAAGCACCGTAATTACAAAACAAAAAGAAATTAAGCTGCGCACACAGGAGGACTGCAGGGCTTTTAATGTTTGTGCCCAGACAGCCAGACCTCCCTTTCCTTACTTTCCTGGCTGTAAAACTCAGATAACTTTGTGATCCACTGTTCTTCAGAAGGAAAAAAGAAAAGATTATATTTGACCATCTTTTTTGAAATCTTTGGAGTTTCACCCTTTGAAAATAAGTCTTTGAGAATTTCCAACGACGTGCATCCACTTAGTGTGTCGGGAGAGAAGAAATAATTTAGGTTTTGGCCTAAAATTTTTAAAAATTCTCTTCCTCTTGAAAGAAAGAAAAAAAGAAGAAGAAGAAAAAAAATTCTCTTGATCCCAAGGGAACAAATGGAGAGCTATACGATAATCTTGCAGAATGAAGTGTTCCAGTGGCATTTACCTTTCTAGTCCCAGGCACCCTGACACTAAATCCCAGAAAATCTGGTGTATTGGGAAGCGATGCAGGGTCTCGTGAGGAAGAGAACGTACTTTGGGGCTTCTGGGTGTGTCTTCTCCAGGTCTTGGGAGATAGACCCTGGTTGATCATAAATCAGAGTGCCTCTCCACCCAGGCGGCAATCGGGAGTAACGTGGGTGGGCGCTTTGGGCAATCAGGCTTCCTAGCCTGGGCACAGCTCAGAACACGCTTAAGAGGGAATGTGAATGTCAGCAACAAACAGAAAAGATGATCAGTGTAATGCACAGTGGCCCATTCGTGCCTTGGATAGCTCTTGTTCAGCTCGAAACAGCCCCCAGGCATTGCTGTCGCTTCAGGATTCAGAGCTCTGATGAGCCTCACTCATTCTGCTGAGAATAAGTGGAGCAGAAAGGGCTGGAGGTGAAAGTGTGAATCACACAGTGGTGTCTGACTCTTTGTGACCTCATAGACTGTAGCCCACAGGCTCCTCTGTCCATGGAATTCTCTAGGCAAGAATACTGGAGTGAGTTGCTGTTCTCTTCTCCAGGGGATCTTCCTGACCCAGGAATCTAAAGCATCCCGCATTGAAGGCGGATTCTTTACCATCTGAGCCACTGGGGAAGCCCAAGACGACGCTGGGGATCAGCAGAGGCTCCTTCGCTGTTAGAGAATTATTTCATGCGTCCTTTTAGAAATGAAATGCACCGCTGGGTCCTCTCGGTACAAAAGGTTCAGGGATGTGGCGACCTTGATGAATCCCAGTCAAGGCTCTGAATAATTTAGGAGTAATAAACCCAGCCAGAGAATGCACTCCCAAGCAGGCTGCTGCTATTTTCTTGGATGTCTGTAAATGGGCGATCCTGGCTTTTTCCTGTCTCTGAGGCTTCTCTTGTCCATGAACCAGAAACAGGGCTCTATATATGTCAGCCCAAGAGGCTGTGTTAAAAGTTACCATGTTTATTTGTGTAAATTTCTCATTCCACTGAAAAAGAGGCTTTTTATTGTTACCAGAGCCTTAATACGTGAGAAAGCAAGGGTACCATGCTGGGTACCATGAAAATGTGGTGCTTGATATTCCTGCATGTCTTAAACAAAAGAAAGTCTGACAGATGTGAAGGTGGGGTGAGCTGGTGTTTGCAGAGTTGATGGTGGCTAAGAAGAGGCCCCTGCACACATGTCTGGGATGGGTCTATGTTCCAGACGGGCTTTTAGTGCAGGGTAGTAGATAGCAAAGGTGGAAACTTAAAGACTTGATTTTGGAGTAGTGTGCTAGAATGTGAACTGCAGTGCCCTGGGCCTGGGTAGAGGGAGCTGGCCCACTGGCCCCACCAGAGGACCCCGGGCCCATGTCAGGGAACAGAGGGCTTGAGGTCATGCCCCTGAATAGTAGGTCTAGAGCAAAGTGGTGTCCTGGGAGCCAAAGTTTCAAGCAAAGGACTCTGTCAGTGTTGAATCTTAGGCAGAAGCAAACCCCAGATTCTGGAGGCAAGAGTTCAGCAAAGCAGGAAGGAATGGGGTAGGGGTGAACCCAGGTAGTAGTGTATTGGAGGCACCCTGGTGATAAAGCCAGAGAAGTGAACCAGTAGGAATATGGTGGAGACATCCCTCCTTGTTTGTGGCCCATGAATCTTTGGACACACCCTTGGTACTTCACAGAGTTTCTCATTTACTCCCCACACCAACAGCCCTGTCTGCAATCAGAGCTTGGGGAGATGGACAGCCTCGATGAGGCCACACAGCCAGACCAAGGTTGGAACACGTGCCCCACCCCGCCCCAGAGCCTGGGTTCAGCTGCACCACTGGTTCTGCTCAAGGTCGAGCAGCTGGGGGTGGGTGGGTCTGCTGGAAGCTAGAGGCCACACTCCCAGCTTTGGCCTTGCTCTGCCTCTAAGGCTGGGATGGAGGCTGGAAGACATGGGTTCTAACCTGCTCCTTCCCAGTTCAGTGTCCCACTTAAGGACCTTCTTGTCTGACTCCTCCTCCTTTTCAGTCACTCTTTCCTCCCCTTTCTACCTGGAAGTGTGTCCTGGCCTCAGCTCCCCTCTCTGCAGTGTCCCGTCCCTGCCAGCTCTCATCAGGATGGCCTGGCTCATATGAGTCCTTGCTGCTTGTCCTCTTCGTTCTCCATCTCCCCTTCTTGCCCCCTTACTTAAGTTATTCTCTCCATTGGCTCCAGATAGTCTCTAAAGCTCTGATGGAAGCTTGAGCAGTGACTTCCCCCCACACTAATTCCATAGTGTGGCCCTGACTTTCTTCCTTCTCTGGTTCCAGCTCTCGTGGTGGAGGCTGCTTGGAGCCCTGGAGGAGTTCCATCCTGAGTCAGAGTTCCCTGAGATTCAGAATGTGATTGATTAGTAATGCCTGCCAGGGGCCTGAACATGACAAGCAGGGGTGAGTCTACCTAGATCTCTGGCTCCTTGTGGTCACTTGAATGTTCTCCATTTTTGTGTGAGTCTGAGTTCTGCATATGTGTTTCTCATTTCATGGGATGTCATTATCCCTTTCAGATCACCTTGCCAGCTCTTAATCCCCCTTCAGCTCTGCAGAATCCTTCCTGTGAGGCCTTCACTGGCCCTACCAGGTGTCTTGTCCCCACTCCCGCTGCTGCAGGGGCTACCTCTTGCCTCACCCCCACTCCCCACTCCTGCACTGTATTTAACCATCTGTGTGTATGTCCGCCACCTCTCCCTATAGTTCACTGTGAGTCCCTGAGAGCAGAGACGGTTTTAGAAATTGTGTATTCCAGTGACCGGCATATAATCAATATTCAAAACGAGTGTTGAGTTTTGGAAATCTACATCTTTCATATCTGCCTTTAAAATCAGCACAGGATCCCTGCCAGCTCTCATCAGGATGGCCTGGCTCATATGAGTCCTTGCTGCTTGTCCTCTTCGTTCTCCATCTCCCCTTCTTGCCCCCTTACTTAAGTTATTCTCTCCATTGGCTCCAGATAGTCTCTAAAGCTCTGATGGAAGCTTGAGCAGTGACTTCCCCCCACACTAATTCCATAGTGTGGCCCTGACTTTCTTCCTTCTCTGGTTCCAGCTCTCGTGGTGGAGGCTGCTTGGAGCCCTGGAGGAGTTCCATCCTGAGTCAGAGTTCCCTGAGATTCAGAATGTGATTGATTAGTAATGCCTGCCAGGGGCCTGAACATGACAAGCAGGGGTGAGTCTACCTAGATCTCTGGCTCCTTGTGGTCACTTGAATGTTCTCCATTTTTGTGTGAGTCTGAGTTCTGCATATGTGTTTCTCATTTCATGGGATGTCATTATCCCTTTCAGATCACCTTGCCAGCTCTTAATCCCCCTTCAGCTCTGCAGAATCCTTCCTGTGAGGCCTTCACTGGCCCTACCAGGTGTCTTGTCCCCACTCCCGCTGCTGCAGGGGCTACCTCTTGCCTCACCCCCACTCCCCACTCCTGCACTGTATTTAACCATCTGTGTGTATGTCCGCCACCTCTCCCTATAGTTCACTGTGAGTCCCTGAGAGCAGAGACGGTTTTAGAAATTGTGTATTCCAGTGACCGGCATATAATCAATATTCAAAACGAGTGTTGAGTTTTGGAAATCTACATCCTTCATATCTGCCTTTAAAATCAGCACAGGGTAGCATGATTGAATGGAGTTCTTATTTAAGGATATAAATGAAGTCCTTTACCTGCCTCAGCTTTCATGATAGAGTAAGGGGGAACTAAAAGGAAAAGACAGTAGGAATTTGGTAAGGAAAAGAAATTAACTTTCGGGTGGATTTCGAAATTAGCTTTGCCTCAGTTCACACCTGGTTTCCAAGCACTGATCCAAACGTGGACTCCATGATCTGCGAAAGTTCTCCTGTTACAGGTTCTCCAGTACTTTGCAAGACTCGGTATCCACGTCTGATCAAGGAAAGAAAAGTGAGCATGTTTAGTTGCGTCTGACTTTTTGCAACCCCATGGAATATAGCCCAGGCTCCTCAGTCCATAGGATTTCTGAGGCAAGAACACTAAGTGAGTAGCCATTTCCTTCTCCAGGTGGCCTCTGACCCAGGGATAGAGCCCGGGTCCCCTGCATTACAGGCAGATTCTTTACCGTATGAGCTACCAGTGAAGTCAACAAGGGTGTTGGATCAACACCCTGCCTTCTGGGGTTACTGAGAGGGTCACGTGGGTGGACCCGTGTCGGTGCCTCACACAGTGCCTGGTGGGCATCCAGACAGCTTCCTCGACACTCCTTTAAGGTGTGTCTAGACCTCAAAGTTAGGTGACAAATCAGTGTTATGCAACGTGTCAGTGGCTTCTGGTTATGGAAATACCAGAGAGATATACAGACACATGCTGATTATGCCCAGATGAGTTCTGGAAGGATCCACATGTGACTGTCACAAAAGGGTCCCTAGAGAGGAATAGAAGGCTGGAGACTGGGATCAGAGGGACAGCTGTAAATTTATGATAAAAGATTTCCTCTAAATTCAGATTCTTGGGCCCTGTTTCTAGAATTTTGATCCTCTGGCTTTTGAGTGTGATGGTGAGGGACAGGGAAGCCTCGTGGGGCAGTCCACAGGATCGTGAAGAGTCATGTGACTGAACAACAATGGCTTTTGAGTGAAATCTGGGAATATGTATTTTACAAAGCTCCCTAAGTAAACTATCCAATGCACTAGATTTTTAGAACCCCTTCTGGTGTTTCTGAATCAGCACCACCCTTGCAGGAGGCAGTCCATAATTTTGTATTTGTTGAACTGATGATTTGTGGAAAGGAAACTGAGGCTAATGCTTTGAGCTGATAAAATCTAACATCAATTCCTAACCCCTTCCTCCCTTTTCTGTCTTCATTTCAGCAATTGAAAATTGAAATATCCACTTTCTCAGTGTCCTAGACATTTAAGAGTGGTCATATTAAGCACACATGCTCTGAGTAGTTGCTGGAAAACTCTGGCTTTGGGGAGAGAAAAGATTTATTTAGATACTACCCTTTCCTTCTGTCTCTTGCCTTGAACATCTTTGTGATGTCTGGAGCTGTGGCAGCCATTTTGTACTCATGAAAGAAGGTCAGGGGAAACTGTGGAGACCACAGCCCAACACCATTAGACCACTGAAATGATGTCAGCAACTACCTTCTCAAACTTCTTGTAGTGTAGGTAAAATTAACCCCCTTTTATTAAAATTGGTTGGGTTTTCTGTTATTTCCACTTGAAATGGACCCACGGTAAGGGTACTGAACTAGGGAAGAAATAGGCTTGAATTTGGCCCTTGTTTGGGGTTTGTTAAGTATTCTTTGGCAAGTATCTCTCCCTCTCTGATCCCCAGTGTAACAACCTATAAAATGTGGTGATAGGACTTGATGACACCATGTGCTCTTTGTGCCTTTTGCTATTTGTTAATAACACAGATGTAACACCTGCCCTTTCTCATCTGAGAAGCACCTTCTAGATCCATGAGGTTCACTTGTTTGCAAGCAAGGGAAAGCTGATGTGTCAGGTTAGGTTGGTTTATTTGAAGAAATCAGGGACTGCCCTAGGTTAACAGAAGCTGCAGTTAGAGGACTGACTCTGAAAAGATAGGAATAAGCACAGGTCCTGAGATCAAGAGCTGAGATAGGCAGACGCTGGTCTGCAGGTCAGATCCTGTGTGCCATCTGTTTTATAAATAAACTGTTATTGGAACAGAGTCATACCCATTCACCAATGATTTGGCCACAGCTGTGTTCATAAGGGCAGCATTATGACAGAGGCTACAGGCCACCCAGAGCTGAAAATATTTACCATCTGTCCCTTTACTGACAATATTTGCTGCCTCTGACCTAGGGAGTTGGAACCACCCATAAGCCTCAACAGAAAATGAACAGAGGAATGAAGAGTGGAACATGCCCCGCCCCTGCAGGATGTTGTCCCTGAGTTCAGTCGCTCAGTCATGTCCGACTCTTGCGACCCCATGAATCACAGCACGCCTGGCCGCCCTGTCCATCACCATCTCCCGGAGTTCACTCAGACTCACGTCCATCAAGTTCGTGATGCCATCCAGCCATCTCATCCTCTGTCGTCCCCTTCTCCTCCTGCCCCCAATCCCTCCCAGCATCAGAGTCTTTTCCAGTGAGTCAACTCTTCACATGAGGTGGCCAAAGTACTGGAGTTTCAGCTTCAGCATCCTTCCTTCCAAAGAAATCCCAGGGTTGATCTCCTTCAGAATAGACTGGTTGGATCTCCTTGCAGTCCAAGGGACTCTCAAGAGTCTTCTCCAACACTGTAGTTCAAAAGCATCAATTCTTCGGCGCTCAGCTTTCTTCACAGTCCAACTCTCACATCCATACATGACCATAGGAAAAACCA
>SJYC01017650.1:0-13642 GCA_006408675.1 Madoqua kirkii | reverse complement strand
CTCTCTTCAAGAGGCTCTTTTGTTCTTCTTCATTTTCTGCCAAAGGGCGGTTCATCTGCATATCTGCGGTTATTGATATTTCTCTCAGCAATCTTGATTCCAGCTTGTGCTTCCCCCAGCCCAGAGTTTCTCATGATGTACTCTGCATATAAGTTAAATAAGCAGGGTGACAATATACAGCCTTGACATACTCCTTTTCCTATTTGGAACCAGTCTGTTGTTCCATGTCCAGTTCTAACTGTTGCTTTCTGACCTGCATACAGAATTTATGTATAATTAATTCCATGTATGCTCAGTTGTGTCCAGCTCTTTGTAAGCCCATGGACTATAGTATAGCCTACCAGGCTCCTCTGTCCATGGGGTTTTTCAGGCAAGTATAATGGGATGGGTGGCCATTTCCTTTTCCAGTGATCTTCCTGACCCAGGCATTGAACCCGAGTCTTCTGCTTTGCAGGTAGATTGTTTCCTGTCTGAGCCACTAGGAAGCCCAGTTGTAACTTAAATGGGCACAGATCAGTTGAAGGTTGGTTAAAAAAAAGGAAGAAGAAAGAAAGCCACAAGGTATGCTGCGTCTCTGTGGTGCCTGAGATGAGCTGCAGTTGAGACTGTTTGCAGGGCCCCATCCTTGCCCTCTGAACCTGCCACAGAAGCAAAGTAGCCTGCTCCTCTCACCCTCTGACCCACGACTGGGGAGGTCCTGGCAGACTCTCTTGTCTATTGGGCAGTGATGTAGGTAACAAGCCCAGGTAAATTTGAACACGAACCCTGAAGCCACAGAGGGGGAGACATGAGTAAGTAAGCCTCTGGACTTCGCCCATGCAGGGGACACCTGGTCTGAGAGCTTGTGCCACAGCTGCCAGGCAGAGAGGACACCCATGTGGCCTGCTGAGCACAACCATCCTGGTCCCACAATTTGGCTCTGCAGCCCAAAAGCAGATTTCCAGGCCCTGCAATAAAGCAAAGTGAATGTGGGTAACAAGCCCAGGTAAATTTGAATGTGAACCCTGAAGCCACAGAGGGGGAGACGTGAGTAAGGAAGCCTCTGGACTTCGCCCATGCAGGGGACACCTGGTCTGAGAGCTTGGCTTACAAAGATGTGCTTTTGTGCCACAGCTGCCAAGCAGAGAGGATGCCCATGTGGCCTGCTAAGCACAACCATCCTGGTTCCACAATTTGGCTCTGCAGCCCAAAAGCAGATTTCCAGGCCCTGCAATAAAGCAAAGTGATTCCCTGGGTGCCAACCCCGGGGTATACCCGGAGCCCCACGGTGTGCCCTGAGCCCTGGCAGCATCTGTGCTGAGAGTGCTCCTTCCAAGACTGCAGCTTTCTGCTGCTTGGTGCTCACATCTGCTGTCACCAGTCAGCTCTGCTGACAAACAGTCACACTCCACTGGTTTCCTCCCATATTTCCTGGGACATCTTCAGAGTAAAAGAGAGTCTCCAATTATGTGCTCCTATTTTTTTTTCTTTCCAAATCAAGACAATGTTCAGCAATTAATGGCATATTTTAAATATGGGAGGAAGATCTGTATTTTTCTCCAAGGAAGAACCAAGTGACAGCCTCCTTCTGGGTGGTAATCGGTGGACCTGCTGTGCAGGACGGCAGGGTATTTTGCCTTGCTGGGAAAAACCCTTTTAGTTTGGGGTGGGTGGGACTTTTTAACATATATGCTGCTGCAGAGGCATCTCGGCAAGGCCTTTGTTAAGATGGATTTCTCAGCGTTTATTAGTGAGATTTGATTCAGGGAGACCGTCTTCTGGAGAGGTAAAACCTTAGCTAGGACTTGGTGGAGGAGGAAGATCTGTATTTTTCTCCAAGGAAGAACCAAGTGACAGCCTCCTTCTGGGTGGTAATCGGTGGACCTGCTGTGCAGGACGGCAGGGTATTTTGCCCTGCTGAGAAAAACCCTTTTAGTTTGGGGTGGGTGGGACTTTTTAACATATATGCTGCTACAGAGGCATCTCGGCAAGGCCTTTGTTAAGATGGATTTCTCAGTGTTTATTAGTGAGATTTGATTCAGGGAGACCGTCTTCTGGAGAGGTAAAACCTTAGCTAGGACTTGGTGGGGATTTGGTGATAAGTGATTCAGCAGCTGGTACCAGGGTCTTCTGGCTGCAAGAAGGCTGGTTGTTGGGGGAGGGAGCAGCTGGGCAGATGGTCCTGCAAAGGGTGGTTAGCAAGAAACAAACATAGCGCACTATCACTGGGTCCACTGGGGTCTGCCTTTCCCTACCGTGTGATTCCCCCAGAATCTCCATAGATGTCCCCAATGAGAATGTAGTCTTCTTTTTACTAAAAAATTATTTGGCTGCACTGGGTTTTAGTTGGCACATAGGGTCTTCCGTTGTAGCATTCAAACTCTTAATTGTGGCATTTGGGATCTAGTTCCCTGACCAGGGGTCAAACCCGGGCCCCCTGCATTGGACTGTGGAGTGTTAGCCACTGGACCACTAGGGAAGTCCTGAGAATGCAGTCTCTGAAGCTAAGAAAGCTTGAGTTTGGGGGTTCCTGGTGAAGCCTCTCCTAGCCTGGGACCTTAGGCAACATCTGTCCCTCATCTGTAGCGTGAGGGCCTTGTTGCATTTTTTTTTTTTTTTACTGCATCTTTTTTTTATAAGTAGAAATTTTTGTGGAAACTCTGCTTCAAACAAGCCTATTAGTGTCATTTTCCAAGTGTTATTTTAAAATTGTGGAGGGGATTCAATGGGAACATCCTGGACAGAGCTGGCCAGAAGTATGGGGAAGGCTCACCGGGGGCAGACACCCTGCTCTGCCTGGTCAAATGGGGCTTAGGCAGGTTCCTCTCAGCTCTATGAATCTTTAGTCTTCCCTGGAGGCTGTGCATGTGGCCCTTTTATCCTGGAATGAGGTTTCCCAGCTGGCTGACTTTTTCTCCATGTTTGATAAAACTTAACCCATAGCCTGTTCATAGGAGCATCACTTAGAAAAATCCAAAGTGGAAACAGCAAATGTCCACCAGCTGGAGACTAAATTGACAAAATGTAGTCTATCCATACCTTGAGGGTATTAAGGAGCTCTGATAGATACTACCCCATGGATGAGTCCCAAAATATGGTGCAAAGGGAAAGAAGCCAATCACAAAAGGTTGCATTGTGTTTGATTTCATTTATATGATGGGCTGGAGGAGAGAGGGTTGGGGAGTGACTGCTGATGAGTGTGTGATTTCTTTCTGGGGTGATGACATATAAAATCAGATTATGATGGTGGTTTCACAGTTGTCTATGGGCATGCCTCATTTTATTGTGCTTTACTTTAGTAAGCTTCACTGATACTGCTTTTTTTTTTAATAAATAGAAATTTTGTGGCAACTCTGCTTCAAACAAGTCTATTAGTGTCATTTTCCAAGTGTTATTTTAAAATTAAGGTCTGTATATTGCTTTTTTTAATATAAATTTATTTACTTTAATTGGAGGTTAATTGCTTTATGACCAGCCTAGATAGTATATTCAAAAGCAGAGACATTACTTTGCTGACTAAGGTCCATCTAGTCAAGGCTATGGTTTTTCCTGTGGTCATGTATGGATGTGAGAGTTGGACTGTGAAGAAGGCTGAGCGCCGAAGAATTGATGCTTTTCAACTGTGGTGTTGGAGAAGACTCTTGAGAGTCCCTTAGACTGCAAAGAAATCCAACCAGTCCATTCTTAAGATCAACCCTAGGATTTCTTTGGAAGGAATGATGTTGAAGCTGAAACTCCAGTACTTTGGCCACCTCATGTGAAGAGTTGACTCACTGGAAAAGACTCTGATGCTGGGAGGGATTGAGGGCAGGAAGAGAAGGGGACAACAGAGGATGAGATGGCTGGATGGCATCATGGACTCGATGGATGTGAGTCTGAGTGAACTCCGAGAGATGGTGATGGACAGGGAGGCCTGGCATGCTGCAGGGGGTTGCAAAGAGTCGGACATGGTTGAGCGACTGAACTGAACTGAACTGAATTACTTTACAATATTGTATTGGTTTTGCCATACCTCAACATGAATCCGCCACAGGTATACACGTGTTCCCCATCCTGAACCCTGCTCCCTCCTCCATCCCCGTACCATCCGAGACTGCAAAAGAGACACAGATGTAATACAGAACAGTCTTTTGGACTCGGTGGGAGAGGGCGAGGGTGGGATGATTTGGGAAAATGACATTGTATATTGTTTTTTTAAGATACAGTGTTGCTGCTGCTGCTGCTGCATCACTGCGTCGATTCAGTTGTGTCCCACTCCGTTCGACCTCATAGACAGCAGCCCACCAGGCTCCCCCGTCCCTGGGATTCTCCAGGCAAGAACACTGGAGTGGGTAAGATACAGTGTTATCACATATTTAATAGGCTGCACTATAGAGTAAACATTACTTTTATAAGCTCTGGAAAACCAAAAAATTCTTGTGACTTGCTTTACTGTGATCATCATTTACTTCCATAACTGAATCTAAAATATCTCCAAGATATGCCTGTAAATATAAAAATAATTGAACTGTATATTTTAAATAGGTAAAGCTGTGAGTTGTATAAATTAAACCTTAAAGTTATTAATTTAACAGAAAATGAATTACTGTCCTTCAGTGTCTATTTTGTCTGCATGGTATACCACACATACTTTTGTGTACAATGTAAGCATTTATATCCCTTGTACACAGTGCATATGTTTATGTGTAAGACAGAAAATTATCAGAGAAAAACTTATACTATGTTGTACTTAATCAAATTAGAGTAATGCATTGGTTCTCAAACACTGATTCATGGGTTAGTATTATTTAGTTATGAAATACTAAAAAAAAATAAGGTAAAGTAGGTAGTAGTACTTTATCAATACTTTGGCCACCTGATGCAAAGAGTCAACTCATTTGAAAAGACCTTGATGAGGGCATGAGGAGAAGGGGGCAACAGAGGATGAGATGGTTGGATGGCATCGTTGACTCATTGGACATGAGTTTGAGCAAACTTCTGGAGATAATGAAGGACAGGGAAGCCTGGCATACTTCAGTCCATGTCGTTGCAAAGAGCTGGACATGACCTGGCAACTGAACAACAACAACATAGGTTAATTTTTTAGTTTTGACAAATGTGTTATGTTTATAAGATGTCATCATTGCAAGAAGCTGGGTGAAGAGTACATCAGAACTCTGCCCTATTTTTGCAACTTTTCTGTAAATATAAAAATTCTCCAGAATGGAAGTTTACTTAAATAACCTCTCCGTCCAAGCAACAACAAGCAACAAAATAAGGATGATGGTAATGACTTTAGTACACACTCAAGATTAGCAGACTCTCCTTTATTCTGAAATTATACTCTTTCTACCTTTTGCTGTTAAAGTGTCCTTTTATAAAGTGGCATTAGATGGAAATTGTATTTGTTTCCCACTTGAGTACATAAAAAATGACAGTTCTAGGTGAGTTTTCCAGGGTTGTAACAGATGCTGTTGGGGTCCTGTCCCCATTGTCAGCCTTCAGTCTTGCCTGCGTGGCTGGGAGTCTCCAAGACACGTTGTCCACACTGGCCCCTAAGGCTGCAGTGAGACTGAGTCCCCTTGGTCCACGCCCTGCCCTTTGATGTGCGCCCATCATACTGGCTCCTTCCTTCCCTGCCTCACCTCCCCACCTCCAGTGGTGTTTGCTGGGATCACTTGCATTTCCTGCTCTCAGAGCTTTGGTCTTCTCTGGGGGAAGCCAAATTAAGTCACTCGAGGCTTGTGAATTCCAGGTCCTGGGGACCACAGACTAAACATTAGGCAGAAACATGGACTAATGTATATGGCCCTCAGGATGGCTGTTAGCAACAGCCTCGCTCAGTGATGGACCTACCGTAGATTCCTGAAGCTGCCACGAAAAAGTCCCAACAATTGAGTGACATGTGTAGCAGAAATCTAAGTCTCACGTTTCTGCAGGCTCAGAGTCTGAAACTGAGGCATTGGAAGGGCCCTGCTCCCTCTGAAGGCTTGGGGAGCGTCAGTCCTGGCCTTGTCTAGCTTCCCACTGTGTCTGGCCAGCCGTGCCTCTCCTTGGCTCGCTCCGCACCACTCTCACCCCTGACTCTGTCTCACGTGGGGTTTGTTCTCCTGCGCATCTCTGCTTTCCTCTCCTTGTCTCATACTCCAGCTGTGTCGTACTAAGGGCCACCTTACCCCAGTGTGTATCCAAATAAGGTCACATCCTGTGATCCTGCGAGAACATGGATCTTTGAGGGACTCCACTCAGCCTCAGGCAGGATGCAGAGAGAAAGCGGACGAGACCTACCTCAAGACTCTGTCTCATGCATGGGCCTTGTGGGGGTGGGGGAGATTTTAACTGAACAAACACACTCATCAGTGAATAACAACAAAGGTGAAGACTTTCCAGGGCTTCCCTGGTGGCTGAGTGGTGAAGAATCCACCCGCCAATGCGGGAGATGTGGGTTCGATCTATGGGTGGGGAAGATCACCTGGAAAAGTAAATGGCTATACACTCCTGTGTTCTTGCCTGGGAAATCCCATGGACAGAGGAGCCTGGCAGGCTTACAGTCCACGAGGTCGCAAAGAGTCAGACTGAGGGACTAAGCACACACACGGTGGCTTTACTAGCAGGGCCCACACTTGCTGGCTGCAAACCACAGTAGCGATTACACCCAGAAAAACCACACTCAGCACTGGCTTCCAACGTAAGTGGCCTAAGTAATTGCATCTAAAGCCGCATTTGCAGAAGGGGGCTGACTGACAGTTCATTCTCTCTGAGACATTGAGATTGATTACCTAAGAAAGACAAGGAAATCGCACAGGAAGCCCCATTATTGGGGCAAAGTGTGTAACTCTGTAACTCACTGAATGCATCCCATCCACAGAGCGGGAGGTTCGACGCCGGGCTCTCTGGGAAGCTCTAGATATGAAATGACTTTGTATGATGCAGCTCCGATGCTAAAAGCGCAATGCTCAGGACTACATGATTCAGTGAGAAAATATAAATGGAAAATTACTGGAGCTGAAATTTTATTGCCAAGTTATTTATCTTTGTTATTACTTCCTGAATCCTTTTGTGCGTTTTGTTCATGGCGCTGGATAGAGGCACTCTTACTTACACTTTAAGCAGAGATTAGGAGGGAAAAATATTCCTCACGACACCACAAAATACCAGATTAAGTCTCAGCCAGGTCTGTGACTTCTCTCATTACAATGAAATATCTAGACACTGAAGCAACAATAATAGTAAAAAAAAAAAAAATTCTGCAGTTCTTTTCACAGACAGTTCACATGGCTTCCTATTGATGCCACTTAGCATTTCTTATTAGAATAATAATGTGAGAACAGGGCTCCCAAAGACATGGCCTGGGATTTCCTAATTTCCTAATTCCAGCCTCCAGCTCATCAGGCAGGTATTCTGGACCACTTCCAGGAGGGGATGGGTGATAGTGACTTAGGTGAACCAGACTAGTAAGATAATATCAATATAATAACAATAATAACCTGCCTTTTACTTTACAGAGCTCTGTTTCCTTTTTAAATTTAATTAAAAATTGCATACGATTTTATTAAATTGAAACTTTGTAAAATAAAAAAGACATTTAAAACATATGATACATAAACATACATATTTATATGTTCTAGCAGAAGTTCACCTTTTTTTTTTTTGCATTCATTCTTTGTGCAATGATTTCCTGCCACATTCAGAGAAAAAAGAATTACGCTTTTTGCTTTTGGTTCTCTTACTTCATATTTTACAGTAACACAGCATGGGCAGTGGGGCAGTGTCATCGTCCTGACACCAGGGCACAGGGCTGTTCGGTGGCAGGCTGTGGACCAGCAGTGCTGAGGCTGATAAAATAAAAAAGACATTTAAAACATATGATACATAAACATACATATTTATATGTTCTAGCAGAAGTTCACCTTTTTTTTTTTTGATTCATTCTTTGTGCAATGATTTCCTGCCACATTCAGAGAAAAAAGAATTACGCTTTTTGCTTTTGGTTCTCTTACTTCATATTTTACAGTAACACAGCATGGGCAGTGGGGCAGTGTCATCGTCCTGACACCAGGGCACAGGGCTGTTCGGTGGCAGGCTGTGGACCAGCAGTGCTGAGGCTGCTACCTGGCAGCTTGTGAGAAATGGTAGAGATGCTGACCTTCAGCCCAGGCCTGGACCTGAGAGCTGGGCCCCTGGAATCTGTGTGAACAGCTCTCCAGGTGACTGTCAGGAGGGCTTTTGAAGTGCAGAAGCCGGTTCTTTTATGGCATTGCAATTGGATGGCCATAAAGACATTGTGGTATGAGGTTAGGTCCCCTGGGTTCAAATCTCTGATTCACCACTCCATCACTGCCCTCTAGGACATCAGAAGAATCAGTTCTTCACTTGCCTGTCTAAAACTAGGTGCATTCTTATGGTGAGGGTCAGGTGCGGGCGTTTCCATTGGTCTGCATCCTCATTCTTCATGTAACCTTCCTAGCCACCCCACACAGCCAGATAGATGTGACATACCTTCAAGGAAGAAGGGGACCGAGTTTTCGCATGGGCGAATCACGTTCTCAAGCTGCTGGTCTGAGTGTCCATCAGAGTCATGCCTGCTGGTGACAGAATGAGTTCTGCTGCCCCAGAAACCAGAAAGAGACTGCGGCTGGGCTGGAGGAAGTGGGGGACCACCATCAGGAGGTGTGGTGGGGAGAAGCGTCAGCTAAGACGGAAGCGAGGTTCAGGAGACAGCATGGCAGCAGATTCTGCAGACTGCAGATCCCACAAGAGACCACAACAATATTCCCCCCACCCCCAACAAGTTCTTACAGAACTCTGCCCTGCTCCCTCCAAGGTCTGAGTCTCTGCCCCTATTTTTTTTTTTTTAAGAAGTTTATCGAGATTTTATTTATTTATTTTCGTTTTCTTTTTTTTTTCTTTCTTGTTTAATGCTTATTCCATTTCACAGTACTGTATTGGTTCTGCCATACATTGACATGAATCAGCCACAGGTGTAGACGATCTCCCCATGTTAAAGCCCCCTCCCACCTCCCTTCCCTGCCCATCCCCCCGGTTCATCCCATACACCGGCCCCAAGCATCCTGTATCCTGTATTGAACATAGACTGGTGCTTCATCTCCCATATGATTGTATACATGTTTCGTTGTCATTCTCCGATCTTCCCACCCTCTCCCTCTCCCTCTGAAGCCAAAAGTCCGTTCTATACCTCTGTGTCTCTTATATTGTCTCACTTTTGGGGTCATCATTACTGTCTTCTAAATCCCATATATATGTGTCAGTATACTGTATTGGTGTTTTTCTTTCTGGCTTACTTCACTCTGTATAATCGGCTCCTATTTTTGTGCTGGCTGTATTGGGTGGAGGTGGTGGGAGGGAGGTTGTGTGGCTTCTGGGGCTTTGTTGAAAAAAGTGAGGCAGGGTTCCTTTGGCTCCATCTCTCTCTGGACAAACCCCTTGTGGCACTCTGAGCTGCCAGGCTGGGATTCCTCTCACCTGCAGTCACCATGCTGTGGACAGGTATACAGAGAGAGAGAGAGCGCGCACAATATTCCATCTTGGCAGTGCGGCATGGAGCCAGACAGGGTCTATCTGCTTTCAAAAGTAGGGAGCTGGTAGCCAAAAAGCACTGATTACATCCAAAGGGAGCTGTTTTCTGTGAATTTGTGTTCCAACATGAGAAACAGGGGTGGGGGTTGCATATCAAATAGAAAAGGAGAGAGTGGTGGCTGTCAGGATTATCCCAACAACTTGGATATTTTGAGAAAGGAGCTGAAGAGATGGTAAAGACTTCTAGAGTAGTGTGCTGAGAAACCTGTGGTGGGCCAAGTATTGGCTCCCAAAGATGTCTGCTCTAGTCCCCGGTAGTTGCTGATGGACAGGAAAGCCTGGCATGCTATAGTCATGGGGTCGCAAAGAGGTGGACATGACTGAATCACTGAACTGAGTCCCTGGGACCTGTAAATAACTCACCTTACATGGCAAAAGTGCCACTGGAGATATGGTTACATTAAGGGCCTTGGGCTCAGAGATCATCGTGGATTATCAGAGGGCTCTGTGCAATCTCAGGAATTCTTACATACGTGAAAGAGGAAGGCAGAAGAGTGTTTAGAGATAAGAGCTGGAGGGCCTCCACCCACCACTGCAGTGCTGAAGGTGCAGGCAGGGAGCTAGGAGCCCAGGAATGTATGTGGTGATACCAAGGAGCTGGGCAGGGCCCTCAGCTGACAACCAGCACACACCCAGCAGCAAGGAAGGGCATGCTGCCCTCACCGTGAATGAGCAGGAATGCTTTTCCTTTGAGGCCAGTGCAAACTTCTGCCTTCAGTCTGGGGAAGTAGTAAGTGATATCTAGTCACTGCGTCTGTGACCCTTTGCTACAATGCTTAGTCACTCAGTCGTGTCTGACTCTTTGTGACCCCACGGACTGTAACCTTCCAGGATCCTCTGTCCATGAGGATTCTCCAGGAAAGAATACTGGAGTGGGTTGCCATACCCTCCTCACAGAAGTAGCCACAGAAAAGGGATAAGGAAAAGAGCTGTGTTGTATCAAATCAACAGACCTGAGCTGAGCGCAAATTCTGGCTCATCCTCTTAACTATGACCTTCGCCTCTTAGAGACTGAGCCTCCCTGCCTCTTACAAAGAAAGAATAGAATGACCCTCCTCCGGGGGTTATGTGTTAATTGACTAAGATTATCCTTGAGGGCAGTTAACATAGTAATACCCAACTCATCCTAAATGCTCAACGACTGTGGGATTGAGAAATGAAGGGAAGAGAGCTCCTGACCAGTTTCAGGATTTTTTTTTAAAATAGATAAACTAGGTCAAGAAGAAATATAGCTTGAATATATGTTGCAGGTTAATTCACTTTTGAAGTCTTTTGAGAGCTTTAGTATTTTCAGCACTCTGAAATTGTAGACTGCTGAAAATACTCCCAATACATTGAAATTTCATTAGAAGGTAATGCACAAAGCCACACCTTATTTTTCTCAAAAGAAAAAGGATGTGAAGGGAAGGAAGAAGGAACACATCATTTTAAAATTCCACTTCCAAATGCATCCATTTTGTGACATTTAAAATAGCAATCAGATCCATATGCCTCAGCTATAGTGTCGCAGAGAGTTGAAAACCAACCACATGAACATGGGATTATTTCTGTCTGTAAAGGTTAATCTTGGAAGAGAGCAAATGTGCATGGCCCCCATTTCATATGGCCTAATGTGGGTTTCTCTTTTGAATTGTTTCTCCCTTACACACACACACATACACACACACACACACACACACACACACACACACACACACACACACGTACGTACACTCTCCTTTACCCAGGTCATTTATTTTTATCTTTCTGGAAGGACTATTAATAGAAGCTTGGTGTCTTGGGTTCATGTCCTAGCTCCACCACCTGCCAGGGCTTGGGATTGGGTTGGCTCCTTGTCAGCTGTGTCTCTGAGCCTGTGAGTCCACGCCTGTGACATGAAGACTGTGGGGGCAACTGTGTAATGGGAGGGGCTCCTAGAGGGAGGAAACGAGAATTCTTGTGGGGCCCTTAGCAGAGGTGGTGCCTCGGGTCCTCAGGGTCTCGTTTCTGTTGCATTCACTCACTGAGGCAGGCCAGTGTCTGACTATGCTGGAGTTTTCCAACTCTAGCATCTCAGAAGTTAATGAAAGCTCCAGGACTGGGCATCTCATCAGCCTGTCCTTCACTCTTCAGCTCTTGGGTGTTCTGCCGAGGACTTTGCTGCGGTTGTTCTGATGTGGTGTGCACTTAAACACATTCACCATCCTCCACTCTGTGCCCGCCCCCACCTCATGGTACAAATATCCACACTGAGCCCTTGTCCTCAAGTGACCCAGCTGGGCCAGCCTCGCGCACATGCAGTGACAGAATCTGTCTTTGCTCACTGGTTTATTAACATAAAATTACTTTTTAACTCACTATTACAATAACAATGATTATTGCAATTGAATTGGAATTCAAGGAGACTTGTGGTGGTTCACTGATTATTTTTATCTTGCCATTACTGATGTTGTTAATAACTCATGAGAGTTATATTCATCATCCGCTCTGATTAGTGTCACGTCACCCACAGTGGAAGCAGGAGCCTTTATTAGAGCCCTGTCCAAGGCACATGCTTGTTGGCATCCTCGTCAGCTTCTCTTTGACTCCTGGACTGTCCCCAGCTTCCACCTGTCCAGTGGTCTCCATGGAATTCTTGGGCATGGCAGCATCTCAAAACTGCTCCCCTAAACACATTCTTTTTCGGGGGTGCTTATGCAGCCCATTTTCAGGATGCTGTGATGGAAACTCATTCTCCCCACCTTCGAGCTGGGGAGCAGAGGGAGGGCGGGTTTGCCCATAGACCCTGGGCAAGAGCCGCCGTGGGAGGAGTGCAGGCCCTGGGCTGCCACTTTTCTTAGGGAAAGGGTGGGCATGGGGCCAGGCATTCACCCCGAGACCCAATGGTGCTGCCTGGCATGAGGTGGGGGCATCTCTGTATTAGAAAATGGCAGGAAACAGGGCATCAGAGTGCTTGGTCCATTGTGATTGGACCAGGTGAGAATGATGACACATGAGGGAATCCTGAGGTGTTGCTGGGAGTCATGCGTTCCGGTGTCTCCTTGAGGCTGAGGTCAGGGAGGGGCTGGGGCTCTGTGGGGAGAACTGTTTATCTGAAGTGGGAAATCTGCAAACCCACCCCCGGGGGAGAGGGTGTGACTGTGGGGCACCGAGTGGTGATGCCACAGGACACTGGGGTTGCAGAGTGAGATGGCTACAGACATGGAAAATGCAGGAGGATGAAGGCTCCCAGGAACTCAAAGATGCACCGATGGGGTGTCGTGTGTAGGTCTGCTGGGGGCAGCTTCCCAGTCTGCTGGGAAGCTCTGTGCAGGGGGCCATCAGGGTGGCCTCAAGCTCCAGTGAGTGCTGTGGAATCTCCACGAGCACCAGGAAGGTTGAGCAGGGCACTGGCCACCGCGTGTTAGGTTTCTACATTTTTGGTCCATTTGTGGAGCCTTTCTGCATGGGAAAGGCTGTGCTTTGGGGGCAGGGGTGCAACTCAGGGTCCTGTCAAAATTGCAAGCACATCCAGGTGACCCACGCCCTTTACTGGCCCTCGCCCATCTCTTCAGTATTTATGAGCAGCTTTTAAAGTACCAGACAGCAGAGTTAGAGCTGTGAGCAAAACTGTGAAGTCCCTGCCCTCCCTCACGGGGCTCCTGTTCTGGCCCAGAGATAGGCAGGAAGTACGTAAGCAGTCCCGTGGCTTGTCCTGGGGTGGGCTGGGGGGGGTCATGAGATGTGTATAAGAGACAGATTGTAAACATTCTGAATGGTTTCCTGGGAGACGGAGCAAACCGTAGGGTGTCCTGCACATGGATGGATAGATGTTCGACAGATGCTGTGACTGAATACATGAAGAAACTCTCCTTGTTTGAAATGCAAGTCCTCTGGGACCTGCCGAGTGTCACTTTCAGTCTTGCTCCAACCAGAGAGTCTCGGGCGATTCCTGGGAGCAGAATCACCCCTGGTTGAGAAGTGCTAGCTGAGCCACACGCCTGTGTGTTCTATCCCCACCGGTACCACTGCCGGGTCCCGCTGTGAGCATGACCAAGGACCACACACACTTTGTCCACAGCTCCACCTGAGGGTCATCAGGAAACACAGAGGCTATGAGTGGATTACT
>SJYC01017649.1:0-18570 GCA_006408675.1 Madoqua kirkii | reverse complement strand
GGGAGGGTAGCTGGGGAGGGGGCAGACCACCGGAGAACCACAGCCTGGGAGCCTGAGGAGGTATGCTGAGACTGAGGCATGAAGCGGGCTGTGGGGCAGAAGGGTAGGTGTGCGTATCCAGGTCATTCAGGGGATCCAAGTAATCCACTCATAGCCTCTGTGTTTCCTGATGACCCTCAGGTGGAGCTGTGGACAAAGTGTGTGTGGTCCTTGGTCATGCTCACAGCGGGACCCGGCAGTGGTACCGGTGGGGATAGAACACACAGGCGTGTGGCTCAGCTAGCACTTCTCAACCAGGGGTGATTCTGCTCCCAGGAATCGCCCGAGACTCTCTGGTTGGAGCAAGACTGAAAGTGACACTCGGCAGGTCCCAGAGGACTTGCATTTCAAACAAGGAGAGTTTCTTCATGTATTCAGTCACAGCATCTGTCGAACATCTATCCATCCATGTGCAGGACACCCTACGGTTTGCTCCGTCTCCCAGGAAACCATTCAGAATGTTTACAATACTGCCCCTTGCTCATCAGAAACAGACCTTCTGCCAGGCAGTGGCAAGCCACGGTGGTGCCACATCAAAATCCAGGAAACTGATTCAGCCACGAGGTGCGCTGCTTGGCTCACGATTTACCTGGGAACTGCAGGTTCCAAATTTCATGAGTGCTCCCTCCCAGGGTCTCTGATTGGTAGAATGTTCCCCTTGAGGGTCCTTCCTCCCCATTGCTGCCCATGGAGCCCCTCCTGGTAAAGGCCTCTGGCTCCGCTCTCCCTTGCTGTGAGCTGTTTGCAGGCAGGGCCTTCTGCACCCCAGGCATTGGTGCTGTTTGCTGAATGAATGAAGGAAAGAGTGGTCCTAGTATAGTGCATGCCACTCAGTCCTATCTGACTCTTTGTGGCCTCATGGACTGGGCTCCTCTGTCCATGGGATTTCTCAGGCAAGTATTCTGGAGTGGGTTGCTATTTCCTCCTCCAGAGCATCTTCTCAACCTAGTGATCAAACCAGAGTCTCCTACATCTCCCGCATTGGCAGGCCATTCTTTTTCCCACTGAGTCACCGGGAAGCCCAGGTGTGGTATAGTGGGTTCAGTGAAGCTCACTGCAGGGGAAGCCACGAGTCCATGTCCAGCACCTTTCCTGCAGAAAGCAGGGACTCTGAGTGCCCAGTGCCAGCCTCACCCGCTCCTGGGGGTTCCAAGACCAGAATGGTTATTGTGAGCATGTGCACAGCAGCCAGGGACCCATGTGAGCTAGTGGAATGGCTGGAGAAGGAGGAGGGGTTAACTTAGAAGCAAAGTGAGATCCTGCCTGCAAGACACACTGGAGCCCAAGGCGGATGTTGTTAGGATTTTCAGCTGCAGAACATCCCCCTCCTCCTGCATTAGAGGAGAAGCCCAGGGGTGTTCCCTCCTCACTTCAGATCCTTCTGGAAACCACCAGGACCTTGGACAGGGAGGTCATGAAGATTTTCTGCAGCAATAAAAATGAAACCCAGAACGAATCTATTTTTACCACTTCCAGTGTGGGCTCACCTGACCTGTAATTGTGATGTTCATGCTGATTTTGCCTCTCCACCCCTAACTATCGATTTGATTTGGGAGATAAATATGCTATGGCATCACTGAGAGAGAAATACACCTCAGAGAGTGGAGTTGGGGGTGCTCGGAGGGCGCTGAGTGAAATTTTAATCAGTTCTCTCTGGTCTCTACCTGCTTGTGTAACTAATCACATCCATGTGTCCAGAGGGCAGAGCTTGGCACAATATGTTTCCATTAACAAATCACTCCTTAATCAGCCTCCCCATCCAGGGAAGCTCAGGGAGCAAGAGGTGATCTTTGTGACTTGGGATGCTTGGTGGGACACAGCCCAATCTTGGTGTGTGGTGGGCATCCCATGCGTGACCTTTCACCGAGTCAGCTTCTGCATTTGTTGGCCCCATGGTTGGGTCTGCAGGGACCTTGCCTGCATGGACTCTCCTCCTCCTCTCCTGCTTCATGACCTCAGGGCCTGCTTCAGTCTAGACACTTTAGTCAGTGGCTGATGGCCACTCACTCTCATTCCACCTTGGGGAGGGGTCTTCTTATGGGGAAAATCATCTTCCTTAAATGTGTCAATATTTGATTCTAGCAAATTCTGTCCCTCCTGCTGGAAGTCCAGACCACCCGCTCAGCCAGAGTGGCAGGTGCATCATGTGCTGTGGGGTCCAGGTGCACCGCAGTAACCTGAACTCATCCCTGTAGCTATACTTACCCCGTCTCCAGCGAGACCACCTGCTTTCCTGCCCTCACACTCGAACACAGCCTAGGGGACAAGTAAACCTTCTTGGTGGTGGTTGCTAAGAGTTCTTGTTACCAAGAAAATCCATGCAAGTAATAGAAACTGCTGCTGGGATTTTGATTTTTATTTTTAAGAGGACAAAAATCAGGGTTAAGCCTGGGTTTCAGTCTCCTGCCAAAATATACTAGAGAAAAATGGAGGGTTTTGTAAAAGGAAACACACACAGGATCATAGGAAAGGCTTAGTAGCTGGATTTTTACCTGACAGAGGCTGTGTCCACTGTGAGATCAGCTTATCTCTTCGTCTCTCCCTCTTTCACCCTCCTTGGCTTTCTCATCAGTAAAATGAGGTTGGAGAAAATAGACTGTCTCATAGGATAGGAGATACTGCTTGTAAAGTGCTTATTAGCACAGGGGCTGGCACACGGCAAGTGCCCAATAAATACTTGGCTGTTAGAATGGAATTACTATGCTTATTATCAATCAATCAATCAAAAATATGAAAGTCAGGCTATTACTCAGTGATTAGCCAGTGAATAGGGAAAGGGCAGAAAAGAGTTTGGGATTTTCTTTCCAGAATCTCTGTTCTATCTTATTTTCCTATATCTAGCTCTCTTTTCTTCATTAGTCATTAGCTACTCTTTGTTGAATGTTTACTGTAGTCTTGGTGCTTTTCACAGACGGTCCTACTGAATCCTGAGTTCTCTGTGACCTCCCCACTTTGCACTCCATGTGTGTGTAGATCAAGTGTGATAAAGTTTAAGTGTGTTGCTGAATGTTCCAGCCACTGGGTGGTGTGACTGGGATTGAATCCAAATGGGTGACTCTGAGTTCCTTCTTCTGACTGATACAGGCTGATGAGGCATCATCATGGTGAAGGTGCTCTGTATAGCCCGGGGTTTACATCTTCCTGGGTCTCTCCTGAAACTCATTTCTGGCCTTCCCAGGTGGTGTAATTGTGAAGAATCTGCCTTTGAATGCAGGAGATGCAGGAGATGTAGGTTTGATCCCTAGGTCTGGAAGATCTCTTGGAAAAGGAAATGGCATCCAGCTCTAGTATTCTTGCCTGGAGAATCCCATGGCTAGAGGAATCTGGCAGGCAACAGTTCATGGGGTTGCAAAGAGTTGGACATGACTGAGCATGCAGGCACATTGAAAGTCTATAAAGAAAAAAAAATTCCAGAATGAAACTTATTGCTATTGATTGACATTTACTAGTCAGGATTCTCATGTGCACCCTCCAGCAGGGAGCTTCACTGTGTCCATTTCTGCCAATGCACCGAGGATGTTCTTGGTATCCCTCTGGAACCTTCTGGAAATAATGCTTGTCATTGCAGCAGCTACCCAAAGTAGAGAGAATTAAGTTTGCAGCAACACCAAAAACCACCCACCCAATCCATTTTTCTTTGCTTGCAGTTCATTTTGTATTTTCTTCTCCTATCTCCATCATCCTTTGTCCTCCATGTGACAAGATTCACATCTGATTCTCTATTTAACATACCAATGCTTCTTGCAGAAACTATTATCTACTGTTCCTTAGAATGTGGGTTCATTAGCCTTTGCTTGAGAGGGGCTGTGTGCTGTCGCTTCTCTGCCTGTCTTTGTAGGTTTTAGATTAATTTCTGCTGTGGTCATGTTCATTGGGATAATTTTATCAAGATTTCCTTTCTTTTGTGTTATTACTTGCTTTCTTGGTTACTTTATTAGATTTTAAAATATCTTATTAAAGCCACTTCTTTGCTTCTGATGAAAGTATAACTTCTCCAACTTGGCTCCTAAAAACTTGCAGATCAAACTTTATTAGGGCATCCCTAGAAGAGTGGGGCAGGGCTGAGTGAGAGAAGACTTTTACCTTTTAATATAAATGGTTCTGTATGGCTTTATATATAAGCATCAGAAACTCTTTCATTGAATTATTTTAGTCAATAAAAGAAGACATGTAGACTTGGGAATGTTAATATTTTCTCCTTATAACCTTTTAAAAAAGAGCAGTTCTGCTTTCCAAGATATAGAAATATAACAAGTGTGCTGTGAAATAAATTTTAAGAACTGGATGTTAAAAAAAATTGACTAATGGCTGCCCATCCAGTGAAAATAATATCATAGCTGCATGCAGTTCAGAAAATGCCTTTCTTACCCTTATTTTAATGTATTTGTTTGACTGTATGCAGGATCTTTCACTGCGGGGCACAGACCCTCTTGTTGTGGCAGGCTCAGTGGTTGGGGCACTCGGGCTCCAGAAGTCTCAGTGTACAGGCTTAGTCGCTCTACTGCATGTCGTATCTTAGTTTTCAGACCAGGGATTGCAAGCGGGCCATGGGTTGGTTGGATTCTTAACCACTGGACCACCAGGGAAGTCTCAGAAATATGCCTTAATAGAGATGTTTAAAGCCACTTGTTCTAACTGCAGTTTACTGTGCAGGTGCTCAGGTACTGGGCTTGGCTGGGATGTCCAGTGTGCAGAGGTGTAGCTGCGTCCCCCACGTTCACACCACGGAGTGATACCTGATGCTCGGCCTTCATGGAAACGTGTTTAGTCGCTAAATCGTATCTGACTCTTTGTGACCCCATGGACTTCAGTACACCAGGCTTCCCTGTCCTTCGCTGTCTCCCAGAGTTTGCTCAAATGCATGTCCAGTGAGTTGGTGATGCCATCCAACCAACTCATCCTCTGTTACCCCCTTCTCCTTTTGCCTTCAATCTTTCCCAGCACCAGGGTCTTTTCCAACGAGTTGGCTTCTTTGCATCAGGTGGCCAAAGGATTGGAGCTTCAGCTTCAGCATGAGTCCTTCCAATGAATATTCAAGGTTGATTTCCTTTAGGATTGACTGGTTTGATCTCCTTGCAGTCTGAGGAATTCTCAAGAGTCTCCTCTAGTATCACAGTTTGAAAGCATCCGTTCTTTGGCAAAACCCACACGGACTGGCAGTTAATGAAGACTGGGAGGTGTTTGGTGATTTAGATGATGACAAGCCTTTTGAAAAACGACCAACAGAGCAAGGAGACAGAGAACACCCCGTATCTGGTCTTCACCAAGAGTTAAGTCCTTACCTGGGCAAGTGTCTGCTTCTTGCCTGCAGACAAGTAAGCTGGTTAACTTGTTGTGCAGGCTGGATGCCTGTGGATGGAAAATGAGCTGGGCTTGGAGAGCGACCCCTGATGGACAGAGAGCCTGCCTGCACTTGGCCGACATCCCTGGCGGGCAGCCAGCCTCCTCCCCTAACAGACATCCTGCAGGCACCTGCTCCCTCGCCTTTGCCTCTCCCTGCCTCTCTCTCCCAGTCAGCCAAATAGAAACACTTTTCTGAAGCTACAGTAGCCAACACATTACCAGTCCTCTCTCTCTCCAACCCCCACAGACTCCTCCACTCACATATGAGATGTGTTACTTAGACACGAATCTAAAATTAATGTATTCAAGCTTGGTTCTTTGGGGAAAAAGGGGATAATCAGCAAATGTCAAAATGTTTCTTCCAGATTTCTAAATGAGTGTAAAATAAAACAATAGAGTCCCCCCACTTCCTCCCGGGAATTACTTGGCTATCCATTTTCTCATAGACACAAGGCATCTATTTGCTGTTTCCTAGAGTGAATCCAGTGGCACCCCACTCCAGTACTCTTCCCTGGAAAATCCCATGGACGGAGAGCCTGATAGGATGCAGTCCATGGGGTCTCTAAGAGTCAGACACAACTGAGCGACTTCACTTTTGCTTTCATGCATTGGAGAAGGAAACGGCAACCCACTGCAGTGTTCTTGCCTGGAGAATCCGAGGGACAGGGGAGCCTGGTGGGCTGCTGTCTCTGGGGTTGCACAGAGTCAGACACAACTGAAGCGACTTAGCAGCAGCAGCAGCAGCAGAGTGAATCCAGTTGGGAATACTTTACGCTGAAGATCTCAGAGCTCCGAGGGAGATGCCACACCTTTCAAAAGAGGGGTGCTGAGTCCCAGGGATATAAGATGGCACCCTTGGACTCCAGGTAGATCACTCAGCTGTGCCCTCATGACTATCACGTCTCTGTAGGTCTAGGAGACCCTAGCCACACACCCAGAGTGAGCGCCTTCTCTGGAGAGCTCCGGTAATCTCTAGAATCTCGTATAACTGGAAATCTTTATTGGAATTATCCAAGCCATTACCCTGCTCACTGTATTAGCTCTGCCCTCAAGCACTCTTGACTGCGTATCATGGGGATGGAGTGCTTTGTCAATTGGAACTCAAGCCTCCTGATCTTAATTAGAGATGTGCCAAAGTACCTGAATTTAATGGAGAAGGTTGGCAGATAGTTCTCTCTCCACCCCTCTTGCATTTAATGACTTCATTACTGATTACTGCCCACAGCCATGCAAAAATTAGACATGCTCTGCAGAAAAGCACCAAGGTTGACATGCAGCTACATTGACATGGCAAGTTCCATGTGGAACTCTGCACGTTTTGCAAAACGGGGAGGGCCAAAATGTCAACACATTCCCTACCCCCCTGTCCGTACTCAGCCCAGCAGGCCTTGGATGGGACGCTATCCGAGGTGGGGTGATGCATTATTCATGTGCTAACTCCCAGGCACAGATAATTCAATATTCTGCTCTCAATAATCTTTTCTAGTGTTATCTGTATTCATCCTCTCCTTTTGTAAAGAAGGCTGCTAAGTAATTGTTAAATATCTCTCGTGTTCCCTGAATAAATTGGAGATACAGAAAAATAATAGGGATATGATTGCAGCAGATTCATTTGGTCGTGCTTGCCCTGATTCAGGGGGGCAGCGTGGCAGCAGAAGCTGCAGCATCCCTGAACCCCAAGAAGAGCTGGAGTCACAGCTCTTTTTCCAACAGAAAGACTCGTCCTGACATCCCTGGTCCTCAGCACTCCCTAATCGTACATCACCGGCTCCTATGAGTATGACGGGGCCAGCTGGTACCATCGGCAGCTTCCTCTCCACCCAAGAGCCAGGCAGTGATCCCAGTCCTGTGGATGTCCTGCCAGTCTCATTCTCTTATTTAAGCTAAACATTTCCCTCCGAGGCAGGAACATTGTAACTATTACATCCATCTGCTCTGCAAAGTGAACTCGCAGGTTCAGATTTTCTCAGTCCAAGCAATGGCTTGTAAGCACAGTAAATACAACTGGAAGAGACTGTTTCTGTAGCACTTGATTGGGAGGAATAAATAGCAATGGGGTGAAAAGAAAGGTAGAATGTTCCTAGAGCTGCCACGAGAAGAGTGGAGACAAGAAGAGGGTGACTGTTTCCAGGAAAATCCACCCAGCGAAGGCATGGTTGCTCTAGCCTTTACATGGAAGGAAAACATCCAGGGAGCGTGATCTCGGGCACAGACTGTGGGCTTGATCATTCTTCCTCAGGGAACCATGGGCTGGCTAAACTCGGGCTGGCCAGGTGGTGTATCCCCTTCCTCTGAGCACCAGAGATCCCAACAGGAAGGAAAGGAGGTGCCTTTGGAGAAGAGCTCCTGGTATGGGGGACCTATTGGGCTTTGAAGGTGGATCATGGGAGGGAGGGCCAGTGATGGGCACAGGTAACCTTGGGTTTAGTGCAATCCTAATAGCCTGCTTCAGGTCTGGGCTTCACTCTCATGGGGGCTGTTACGAGCTCCTCTTGCCATTGCCTTGAGCTACATAGATCTGCTCAGGCACTTGACACTGTATACTGAGAATGGAAGCTAAGACCACATGGTCACAGGTATTTACAAACATGTGTCTACCAAGTAACTACTCGCCAAGACTAGTCTCTCGTGCTGTCAAATCTGCCTTTATATTCTTGCCTTTGGGGCCCTGTTCAGTGTATCATTTGTCCACATTCTTTCCTGTCCACCGGGAAGCCTCCCTGTGCTGCCCTCCTCCTCTGCTGCGGGAACTTCGTTTTTCCCAATACCATCTCTCTCTTCCTGATCTCTAGCCAGAGCTCCTGCCCCCTCCCTTCCTCTGGTCACTACTCACAGCGCAGATTTGGGCCCTGCTCTTCTCACAGCGCAGATTTGGGCCCTGCTCTTCAGGAAGGACCTGCTCCCTTGACATATTCTTGTTTTAGAGCTTCTCACATCAGTCATTAGAAAAGACTCTGAAGCTGGGGAAGATTGAAGGTAAAAGGAGAAGCGGACAGCAGAGGATGAGATGGTTGAATGTCATCACCGACTCAGTAGACATGAATCTGAGTGAACTCCAGGAGACAGTGAAAGACAGGGAAACCTGGTAGGCTGTGGTCCATGGGGTTGCAAGTTAGATACAACTTAGGGAATGAACAACAGCAACATGTTCCAGACCTGAACCTCCAGAAGTCTTTGCACAGGGGTAGACAGCCTGGTGGGCTGTCGTCTCTGGGGTCGCACAGAGTCGAACACGACTGAAGCGACTTAGCAGCACCAGTGGCAGACACCCCAAACTCACATGCTCTAACACGTGGGATCTGCTGGCTGCCAAACTCCTTTCTCCTCCAACTTCTGAGGCCTTTAAATACCCCGCCCTGCTCTCACACTCTCCACTGTCTAGGAGAGAGGTTTTTCCCAGGGCAATTTGTCCATGTGGGGTTGTAAATGGGCTTGTATTATCGATGCCTTTCAAGCTCAGTCTTCTGCATTGTTCTGAAGTGTCATATGTCGACGGCATTAGTAGGGTTTGGAATCCAGAACTAAAGGTGTTACCTGCTGGATAGACTGTGAGTTAACCCACACAGCCCTCATTTGATGCTGGACTCACCAGTCCCCAACTCTGTGACCTGGGCCAGTTAGTTCACTTCTCTGGGCTGATATTGTCACCTGTAAGAGGCACTGGGCCCTTAGGATGCAGATTCTAAAGTGCACTGGCTGGTGCTGCCTGCTTCCCATTGCTTCTCCTTGGCTAGCAGGGCCCCCATTGCCCAGGGAGTACATTTGATCCAGAGCAATCTCCCAATCCTCTCTTAGGGATGGGCGCATGACCCAGACTGGACCAAGCCAATCAGCTCAGGATGCTCACATGATCTAGACTAACCAGTCATCTCTGGGATGAACACCTGACCAGGCAAGCCCTGGTCCTCTCCTTGGATTATCAGCTGGTGTCCTCTTAAAATGGAGGCTGGACTTGAGGGAAATCTCAAACACGTAGACTTAGATGGGCCTGCAGTCCCAGAGTTTTCTGGCCATGTGAGTTTATTTCCTTTGTCCCTGCTAGTTTGATTGAGAGTTCTTGTGACTGGCAGCTGACGAATGGTGCACAGTGTCTGGCACAGAGTGATGTTGAGCATTTCAGAATGGGAGCTGCACCCCAACCTGTGGAAAGACAAGCAAGTGGGTTTCGCTCCCATGCAGGGCCTGGTAGCAGGTGGCTGAGCACTGGAAGAATGCCCCTTTACGGTTGTTGGAAAGGCCACTTGCTTTGGAAATATCTGGGAGAAACAAAAGGCACCTCTTTAAGCCCTTAAGCACTCAGCCTCTTAGCAGAATGGAGAGCTCCCATCCTTAGAATGGGCAGTGAATGAAAATGTATTTCCTCAGTGCAACTCCAATAGACATTTCCTGCTCAACCGGTATTTCCTCAGCGTCCAAGAGAGGCTAATGAAAATGCACTTTCATTCTCAATTCCTACTGTAATTCATTCCTTTTCTGCAACAGAGAGTACAGCATTTTATCCATGGACTGCAGGCAGAGAAAAGCTTTGCTTTTCTGGAAAAGAAACTGTGATACTCTTTTGTGTATGATTAAATCTTGATGTAACTTGAGTCAACATTTTGGGGTCAAAGCGTATTGAATTTCTCCAAGCGTTGGTCTTGGAGGCAGAAGCTGTCTTTCTGATGAGCTAAACCAAAGTTAAGCTAGTTAAGGTCCTTGTTGAATAAGTGTCAATCGGTAATCTCTCAGAATTTCAGGGACCTAATAAATCGAGGGAAGTACGCGAGAGTTCAAGTGGAGTCTTGTCTCATAGAGCCTGACAGTTGAGCGTCACGTAACTAGGACTGACAGTACCAAACCATGAATTATTCCTGCATAATGATGCCCTTCCAGTTGAAGACAAAAGCTGTCATTACTTCATCACTCAGCTGTGTTTTATTTATTCTGGGGCAGCTCTGCACGATCCATGAGAAAACATTTTCTTTTTCCCCCATGGAGGACTGCTGCCTCCGTCGGGTGAAAATAGTCTTCTTTTAATCAATGAGCTCACAGTCAATTATCCCCAGAGGGATGAATTTCCTGGAGATCACTGTAGGGGACCAGAAGGAAGGAAATCTGCTATCTCTCCTTGGTTCACTAGCTCCGCTTCTGCACCTTGCTGGAGGGTGTCCCACCTCTTCCCAAGAATTGACTCCTTCATATTTCCCCAGTCTTGTGACTGTTGGTGGGAAAAGTCAGAGGCCCATCAACCAAGGGCACTGCTTCTAATTCATTTTGAGGGGCAGTCAAGGGCATTGCCTCTAGGTCATTGGGGGCCTTCTGAGAGGAGACTCTGGCTATGGGAGCACCTTTGGAGGGTCACAGCCTGGGGGCCCGGCCATGGCAGGGCTGGCTTGGCCCCCCCTTCCGGGGCCCCTCAACATGGTGTTTCACTCAGCTCCTGTTTGTTTTGGTAGGCTCAGTGTGTGAAGGGAACTTGCAGGTTTACACCCAGGCTGTGCATTTTGTCAGTGAGGCAAATTAAGTGCTTCTTAGGTGGGTGTTTTAGGATGAGCACTGGAGACTCCTGGGTCCCCTAGTGAGTGAAACTGCTCCTGACTGGCTAGTGCCTTTCTGCCTCTGCTTCTTGCTGGCTAGGGGCTTGATGTCTTAGTCCATTCAGGCTGCTATAACAAAATACCAGACCAGGTTATAAACAACAAGCAGTATTTTTAATAGTTCTGAAGTCTAGGAAATCCAAAATCAAGGTGCCTGCAGGTTTGGCATCTGGCAAGACCCCCCTCCCGGTTCATAGGTGACTGTCTTTTCATTGTGCCCTCATGTGGAGCAAGGGGTTTGTGAGCTCTCTGGGGTCTCTTCTATAAGGGCACTAATCCCATTCAGGAGTGTGCCATCCTCCTGAACTAATCATCTCAAAGACCCCACCTCCTGATGCCTTAGTTCAGTAATGTTAACATAGGAATTTTGGGGGAAATAAAACATTCAGACCACAGCCCCTGGGAATGTTATCAACTCTCCCTGCGGCAGGAAGGTGATACTATCCATGTTCTAGTGCTATCGTGGGGAGCCAGCAATTTAACACATAAAAAATGCACAGTGCTGGCACAGTCGGAAACTCCGGCCTTTATTTTTCATAGGTCATTGGGCTAAAATATTGAAGTCTTGACAGAGGAGAAAAATGCTCTCATATTTTAGGAACTATCCTATTGTTGCTAGGCACCAAAAATTAATGTGCATTTTACCTCCAGTGACGGTGCAAGTCCACGGACAACGATGACTTGATGTACCCATATTTTGCACCTGCCCGAGTCTTCAGGTTAATCCACTTGCACACAGTGGGGTCCTTCACAGGTGAGCCCTTGGCTCTAGAGAGACAATTGTTGTTTAGTTGTTAAGTTGTGTCTGACTCTTTGTGACCCCATAGACTGCAGCATGCCAGGCTTCCCTGTTGTCCACTATCTCCTGGAAGCTAATGAAAAGTGAACGTGTTAGTCGTTCAGTTGTGTCTGACTGTTTGTGACTCTGTGGACTGTAGCCCGCCAGGCTCCTCTGTCCATGAAATTCTCTGGTCCAGAATACTAGAGTGGGTGGTCATTCTCTTCTCCAGGAGATCTTCCTGACCAAAGGATTGAATCTAGGTTTCCTGCATTTCAGGCAGATTCTTTACCATCTGAGCCACCAGGGAAGCCTTCTATCTCCTGGAGTTTGCTCAGACTCATGTCTTTTGAGTTGGTGATGCTATCTAACCATCTCATCCTCTGCTGCCTCCCTTCTCCTTTTGCCTTCAGTCTTTCCCAGCATCAGAGTTTTTTCCAATTAGTCAGTTCTTCACATCAGGTGGCCAAAGTATTGGAGCTTTAGCTTCAGCATCAGTCCTTCCAATAAATATTCAGGAAGAGTGAGAGTTGGACAATAAAGAAGGCTGAGTGCTGAGGAATTGATGCTTTCAAATTGTGATGCTGGAGAAGACTCTTTAGAGAGACAGTTGCAGCTTAGAAATTGTTAGTGCAACCTAGTCCAACTTCCCTCATGGAAAGTCCAGAAGGTAGAGAGTAAGTGGCCCTTGTAATCTTTGTGATCTACTAAATACAGTGGTTCCTTAGAATGGTTGCTGCATTGCTGAATATGATATTGGATTTAATGACAGCCATGGAATGAAGAAGCATTGAGTTCTCTTAGACATAGATTCCAGAATGTCCCTTGAGGGCTGGCTACTAATGACCATACAGGAGCTTCACTGGGAGAAGATTGGAGTAGCATTAACTTAAAAACAAACAAAAATATCCCACATTTGGGAACCAAGATGCAGCTGGGCATACGGGAGCATGTAAGCTGTTTCAGTGTTTAGAAGCCAAAGATTTAGGCTGATCTTAGTGAAAACTCACCCAACTCTCAGTCCTGCTTAGTAAAACTCTTGAAAAGGTTGAAGTGAAATCGCTCAGTTGGGTCCGACTCTTTGTGACCCCATGGACTGTAGCCTACCAGGCTCCTCTATCCATGGGATTTTCCAGGTAAGTGTACTGGAGTGGGTTGCCACTTCCTTCTCCAGGGGAAATTCCCTACCCAGGGATCAAACCCAGGTCTCCCACATTGTAGGCAGATGCTTTACTGTCTGAGCCACCAGGGAAGCCCCTGAAAATGTTATACCTTAAGAATTGCTGACATTCCGATCCCAAATTTCAAAGCTATGGGTCATAGCACAGGAACACAGGGTTGCAGTGACCTAGATAATTTGGGTTCAAGTATCTGTGAGGTGTCACTAAAGGGTGGAGCTTGCCAGGACATGGGAGGATCAGAGAGAGAGAGACAGGTGCTAAATTGCAGATGTGGGAAGCTGGATCAGCTGAGGAAGAAGGCAAAAGTGAGTGATTTAGGAGAATTTTAACAGAATAGATTCCAAGGAAAATGAGAGATTGGCATTGGAAGGGGAAAGAAGTCAAAATACTGGTTTACATCTTTCCTGGTGATTCTATTTTTCATAGAAAAAAAGTAAGATTATAGTCATTGCTTGGGAATTTTGACAGAGGTTGGGCATGTCTGTTTGGGAAGGGAGCACATTTGAAGGATAAAATTTTGGTAAGGAAAGTGATTTTATTTCTTCTAACATAGCACCTTTCTTCAAGCCACCAATCTCTTGTTTTCTAAATAGATGAGGATTTGTTGTTATTTGCTCACCCAGTCATTTCTGACTCTTTCCGTTCCCTTGGACTGTAGCTCACCAGGCTCCTCTGTCCATGGGATTATCCAAGCAAGAATACTGGAGTGGGTTGCCATTTCCTTCTCCAAGGGCTCTTCCCAACCCAGAGATAGAAACTGAGTCTCCACATAGATAGGGATGGTTTGTGATTCACATATTAATCACAATATGTGATTAATGTGAGGTGTTCCTGTGAGGTGCTCCTGGAATGCAGGAGAACGATGCTTAAGAAAAGGGCTGAGTAGTCTCAGCATTGCTTTGACTCAGTTGCAAAGCAGTTGATTTAGGCCATCAATTGACTTAGCCAGCACCCCCCCGCCCCCCATCATGCACACACACTTTATATGGAAGTTAACTTTGCGACCTGCAGATGTGGAGTATCATAGGTGGAACGTGGTGGTTTCTGTATAATACTTGCCTCCAGGTGCCCTTGTGAAAACAGCTAAAAATAGGAACCTTTGGAAAGAGAAATCACCAACTGGGGAGCTGAGGACTGGAAGTGACCTCAAAACCCAGGAAGATAAGCTTTCCTGTGGGCTGAGGCCACTAAGAACCTGTGAGGAATTTCCAAGAAGTTAATTTCTGCACAGCTCTTATGTTACCTAACTGTTATTTATGTAACTGCTGCTGGCCATTAAGAATTTTTTTCTTACTGAAGAATAACCAGCATTTGCAGTAGTGACTTGCCATCTTCACAGCTCTTTTGTACACATGATGCACAAGCAAACAGGGAGGCAGAAGGAACAAGCTTTGTTTTTCTGGAAAACAGAGATAGGTGAAGCTGGGGCTCAGATCCAGGCTTCTGATCAACCAGTGCCTATAAACCCCCACCTCTCACTGGCATAACTGGGTCCTGTGTTTTCCAGTGTCAGCCTAAAGAAAAACATGCCATGAGAGCTGTGGATCTGAGTTTTATTTGGGGTCTCACTGAGGACTCTAGTCTGGGAGACAGCCACTCAGGAGCTCTAAATACCATGTTCTGAAGAGGTATTGAAGAAGCCAGGATATGTAGGAATTTGTTGGCTGGCGTACACTCAGTAGAGCTTCAGTTCAGTTCAGTTCAATTGCTTAGTCATGTCCGACTCTTTGCGACCCCATGAATCGCAGCATGCCAGGCCTCCCTGTCCATCACCAATTCCTGGAGTTTACTCAAACTCATTTCCATCGAGTCAGTGATACCTTCCAGCCATCTCACCCTCTGTCATCCCCTTCTCCTCCTGCCCCCAATCCCTCCCAGCATCAGGGTCTTTTCCAATGAGTCAATTCTTTGCATGAGGTGGCCAAAGTATTGGAGTTTCAGTCCCTCCAATGAACTGATCAGGGCTGATCTCCTATAGGATGGACTGGTTAGACCTCCTTTCAGTCCAAGGGACTCTCAGAAGTCTTCTCCAACACCACAGTTCAAAATCATCAAATCTTCTGCACTCAGCTTTCTTTATAGTCCAACTCTCACATCCACACATGACCACTGGAAAAACTATAGGCTTGACTAGATGGATCTTTGTTGGCAAAGTAATGCCTCTGCTTTTTAATATGCTGTCTAGGTTGGTCATAACTTTCTTTCTAAGGAATGTTGTTTAATTTCATGACTGCAATCACCATCTGCAGTGATTTTGTAGCCTCCCCCCACCCCAAAAAAAAAGTCTGACACTGTTTCCACTGTTTCCCCATCTATTTCCCATGAAGTGATGGGACTGGATGCCATGATCTTAGTCTTCTGAATGTTGAGCTTTAAGCCAACTTTTTCACTCTCCTTTTTCTCTTTCATCAAGAGGCTCTTTAGTTCTTCACTTTCCGCCATAAGGGTGGTGTCATCTGCATATCTGAGGTTATTGATATTTCTCTCGGCAATCTTGATTCCAGCTTATGCTTCATCCAGCCCAGTGTTTCTCATAATGTACTCTGCATAGAAGTTAAATAAGCAGGGTGACAATATACAGCCTCGACATACTCCTTTTCCAATTTGGAACCAGTCTGTTGTTCTATGTCCAGTTCTAACTGTTGCTTCCTGACCTGCATATAGGTTTCTCAAGAGGCAGGTCAAGTGGTCTGGTATTCCCATCTCTGTCAGTATTTTCCACAGTAGAGCTTATATTTGGCAAAACGAATATTGTTTATTACATGAAACAGACATGCCAAGATAATGATTTTAGTGCTTTTCTCTCTATGGGAAGATCTGGGATCACTGAAAGTTTTCCTGAAATGTATGTTTTAACTGTTGAAGGCTGTTAGTCCAGAGTCCAGAGCGCTTCATCCAGTCTTCCACCCTGTGTTCCCCTCAGGGTGCACTGTCAGTGGGTGAACAGGATCAGCCGCATTCTTGGTTCCTTATTTTGTGCACCAGTCACTAGAGAGGTCCTGCGTTCTGTAGTTCATGGTCCTTACTGGAAGAACCGCTAATGCCTGAGCTGTTTGTAAGGTCTCCTCAGCCAACCACTTTGCCTTCTTGCATTTCTTTTTCTTAGGGATGGTTTTGGTCACAGCCTCCTGGACAGTGTTATGAACCTCTGTCCATAGTTCTTTGGGCACTCTTGTCTACCAGATCTAATCCCTTGAATCTATTTGTCACCCTCACTGTATAATCATAAGGAATTTAATTTAGGTCATACCTGAATGGTCTGGTGGTTTTCTCTACATTCTTCAATTTAAGCCTGAATTTTGCAATAAGGAGCTCATGATTTAACATATCTCAACAACCTCAGATATGCAGATAATACCACTCCAGTGGCAGAAATCAAAGAGGAACTAAAGAGGCTCTTGATGAAGGTAAAAGAAGAGAGTGAGAAAACTGGCTTAAAACTCGATATTAAAAAAACTGAAATCATAGCAGCCAGTCCCATCACTTCATGGCTAATAGATGGGTAAAAAGTAGAAACAGTGACAGATTTTATTTTCTTGGGCTATAAAATCACTGTGGAGAGTAACTACAGCCATGAAATTAAAAGATGCTTGGTCCTTGGAAGAAAAGCTACGACAAACCTAGGCAGCATGTTCAAAAGCAGGAACATCATTTGCTGATAAAGGTCCATCTAGTCAAAGCTATGATTTTTCCAGTAGTCATATATGGATGGGAGAGTTGGATCATAAAGAAGGCTGAGCACCAAATAATTGATGCTTTTGAATTATGGTGCTGGAGAAGACTCTTTGAGAGTCCCTTGGACAGCAAAGAGATCAAATGAGTCAATCTCAAAGAAAATCAACCCTGAATATTCACTGGAAGGACTGATGCTGAAGCTGAAGCTCCAATACTTTGGCCATATGATGTGAAGAGCTGGCTCATTGGAAAAGATGCTGATGCTGAGAAAGATTGAGGGCAGGAGGAGAAAGGCACAGTCGAGTCCGACACTGTGTGACCCCATGGAGTACAGCCCGCCAGGTTCCTCTATCCATGGGTTTCTCCAGGCAAGAATACTGGAGTGGGTTGCCATTTCCTCCTCTAGAGGATCTACCAGATCCATGGATCAAATCCAGGTCTCCTGCACTGCAGGCAGATTCTTTACCCTCTGAGCCACCAAGGAAACTTTCCTTCTGAGGGACTTACAGAAAAATCTGTGACTGCCATGAGCTCATTTCTTTGGGAAATTGGAAAAGAAGAAACAAGCCCACACAGAATGATATATACGTTATTTTATAGATCTTGCCTTTTTGAGAACAACAATAACAGTGGCCTCCGCAGACACTTTTCCTTTTAACTTAAAAGTACAGCCAGAAGGCAAGAGAAAGGGACAACAGTGGATGAAATGGTTGGATGGCATCAACAACTCAATGGACATAAGTTTGAGCAAACTCCGGGAAATGGTGAAGGATAGGGAAGCCAGGTGTGCTGCATTCCATGGGGCTGCGAAGAGTCGGACACAATTGAGAGACTGAGCCACAACAACAGCCAGAAAACTTGGCACCACAGCCTCCAAATTACAGTCCCCCGAGTGGCTCGACCCCTGAGCAACTGGGTGGACAAAGGATGCCCCTCCAGTGATGTCCTTGTCATGGCTGAGTTATAGGTAAGGAGAACCATTTGGTCTTGCCTGAAACTCTTTCCCTCCTGTTATTAAGAGATTACATCGGAAAGAGACACTTGCTGTTTGGGGTGCTATTAATAACTTCCCATTTGTAGCATCACCCAGATCCCCAGAGAAACACAGCATTTCAGTTACCGCACTGTCACCAAACTCTTGGCTGGATTGGGTGGATAGACGGACAGGTTCAAATGGGTACTGGGTCTGCTGGTACAGGGGGAGTGCGGAAGGGGGCGCTTCGATATCATGTCAGGATGGCATTTGAACTGGAGAAAGATTCATCATGGCAGGAAGGAAAGGCTTCTCTGGCTCATGAAAGTATTAAATATAATTTACCGTGGAATGCTCAGACTATATTTAGCCGGATATTGGAAAGGGTAGAAGAAGGATGTGTTTAAATAAAGGTTTGGACAGCTTGTTGTATACAAACTCATCACACTCCATGTACACATATCTCTGCAAGTAAAGAAAAAACCAAGCTGCCATCTGATGGCTCCCCTCCATGGTGGTTTCTGCTCCTGTTCTGATCTCAGACACTCTGAGCACAGCAGTTCTCATTAACGCTGATCTTAATGGGAGATATTTGTTTGCTCTCCTCGGCCGTTTCTACTTGTATAAGATTGCCATTTACAACAACAAGTGTAATAGCATCTTTGAGCTTTTTAATTAAAAATTAATTAGGAGATTTAAGAACAAACTCATTGGGGGTTACTGTACAATAACATGTTTACAAAATTAGGTCTGGGCTCTTTGTTCCAGCCAAGTGTTTCCATCAATTCTCTGTCTATTAAATGTAATTACGTATGATGCGTCCTCAAAATTATAATGTAGCATTTAAAAAGCAGCTGGGAAAAGTCTATAATTTTAAGTTTGGAATTAGGGTAACTATTAAAATGCAAATACAGGCAATCATGGTTGGTTGGTTGGGGAGTGAGGGGCAAGTGTCTTAAAAACAAAGTTTCAGCCTCGGGGTCCTTTTAGAATGACTTTCTCTCC